>PVJX010009186.1:0-62107 GCA_004027295.1 Dolichotis patagonum
TCACTTGTCTGAAAAATTGAAAATAATTGGAATATCACTCTGATTATTACTTCTAAAGATTTTTTGATGAACATTTTCAGTAAAAATATTTTAGAGTTTATATGGAAGGTATATAGTGACAAAAGAGAGGTAAAAATGTGATGATTAATCTGCATTGTCAGCTTCATTGGCTTAAGAGGTGTCTAGGAGATTGCTAAAGCACACTTCTGGGTGTGTCTGGGTGTGTCACAGGGCTAGAGACCATGCAGACTGTCTGGTACCTGACCCCCACCTCTCAGGCTCCTTCTAACCCATCCTGACTCTTGGTCACCAAGAGCTGAGCAGATATCCTCCACCATGCTTTCATCATGATGCCTCTGCCTTGGAGCTGGCTGACCTAGAATGAAACTTCTGAAATGATGAGAAAAAAAAAAAACTCTTCTCCTTTAAACTGTATGCATCAGGTATTCTGTACCAGCAATGGGAAGCTGAACAATACAAGACATATGAAAGAAATAATAGTAGCTAAGGATTATGTTACAAGGCAACAGGACATAATCAAATAATGTTTTATTCAAAATCTTATGTTAAGGTGATTCAGCATGGCTGAATAAAGGAGAAACCATGATGAGGTTACTTGGAGAAAATCATCTAAAATCATAGATAATTGAATGAAAATGAAGGAAATACATCCTTAAGCTAAAATCAATCTGAAATGAGACATGGGACAGGGTAAAATCACTCTACTATGGGAAAACTCACAGTATACAAGTACTTCATTTATGTTGAGTTTGCTTATATAACTGGATATCTTGCTCCTATAAAGATACTAAATCAATAGTTACCAATTTAAAGGCTATGCTTGATACTGTTGTTATTGCTAATTGTTCTGCTTTAACCAAGGTGTCACACCTGTGGTAATCAGTTGTTCTCTTTTGTATGTGATAGTCTGTGATAATAACCATCACCACAGTCCAGTATCAAAGAATGGGTGCTGAGCCAAATAGATAGCAACTTCTCATCTCTAATAAATTGGGATGATAGCGTCTTGGAATAGACACAAAGACCAAGAGCCAGATACCCCTAGAAGACAACTCTGAGGAATAGACATGTCCTAGGAAAGCCTCACTACTAGGGATAAAACTACCCCCCATAAGTAATGTATGTGCATCAACACAGAAAAAAAATTAAAATTTAAAAAATAGGAAGTGAGAAGACAAAAATAAAATGCAATCCCATACCCTTAACCCACCCAAGACAAATCTAGGGGACAATAAGATAGAGAAAATCCGAAGCCAAAACCACCTGAATTTTCTGAAATGGTAGCAGCAGAAGTAAAACAAACAAAACAGATGAATGAGGTTCTAGAGAAAATCAGATCAGAAATAATGTCTCAGGTTTAAAAAAGGAGGACCAAAATGAAGAATTGGCTCAGTGAATCTAGACATAGATTAAAAAAATACAGGAGTTTAGAAAAATGATGGAAGCCATGAATGTTCAACATAGGGAGGAAATGAAATCCATAAAACACATTCAAACAGGTATCCAGAAGATTAAAACTCCCACTGAGAATATTCACAGATGAATGAACCAAGGTGAGGACAGAATATCAGATCTATAAAACATGATCAAAGTTAGCAATCACAAAATGACATTTTTTTAAAAAAATAGCAAGGGATCATGAAAAATCAATCCAACAACTGCAAGATGATGCAAAGAAGAACAAGATAAGAATGATCAGAGTCGATTAAAAAGCAGGAGACAATACAAATGACATTAAAAAAAAACTGTTCATAAAAGTTATGGAAGAAAACTTTCCTAGCATGGAAAAAAATTGATACGTGCACATAAGTGACTCATATAGAATTCCAATTAGCCATGCCCAAAATAAATCTACAAAAGACATTAAATAATAAAAATTTCATAAATTCAGCACAAAAACAGAATATTAAAAGCTGCTGGAGAAAAGAAACCAATCACCTACCCATCAGAATCAGCAGACTGTTTAACACAAAACCCTAGTTAAAGAGAGCCTAAAGTGAAGTATTGAAAGTCCTCTAAAACAAACACATAAAACACCTCTATCCCAAACTGATATACCTTGCAAACTGTTCTTCAAAATAAATGTAGAAATAAGATAGTTTCATGACAAAGAACAACTGAAGAAATTCAAGACCACCACAGAAATGCTCTGAAGGATATTTTAGAAAGAGATCATGAAGACTACAATACAAATAATAACAATAGAAAGAACCCACCATGCAAAGCAGGCAAGTAAACAGAGGGGTAAGAGAGAGAACTAACAACAGGAAAATAATATGGCAAAGATATCAGTGATAACATCAATATAATGGTCTGAATTCACCAATCAATAAAAAACTACACTGGTGCAATGGATCAAGAAACAAGATCCAACAATATGCTGCATAAAAGAAGCACATTTAACTCAAAAAGAAATTCATAGATTGAAAGTTAAAAGATGGAAAACAATACTTCATGGAATAGCAACCAGAAAAAAAACAAGGGTAGATATTTTATTTGCAAACATGACTTTCAAGCAAAGACTGATTAAAAGAGACAAAGGTCACTACATACTTGTTAAGGGAAAATAAATACATATGCACTAAATAGTGGCACATATAACTATATGAAATAAATATTAATGGACATGAAAAATCAAATAAGCACTAATGCAATTGTAATGGAGGTCCTCCAAACCCCACTGTCACAAATATACTGATAAACTAGACAAAAAGTCAACAAAGAAATATTAGAACTGAACTAAAACTGTGAAAAAATGGGCTTAACAGATGTCCACAGTGCTGTACTCCATAACACCAGAATACACATTCTTTTAGCTCTGCATGGGGCGATTTCCAAAATAGACCACATGTTAGCTCATGGAATATGCTTAAGTAAGTGCAAAGGAATTGAAAGTGTAGCATACGTGTTACCAGAACATAGCGCATGGAAGTTAGAAATCAATGGCAAAAGAAACCACAAAACTGCAAAAACAAAGCAATTAAAGAATACCCTCCTAAACAATCAATGGGTCACAGATGAAATGAAACAAAAAATCAGTTTGTACAATTAAATGATAATGCTGATATGACATCCTGGAACTTATGGGACACAGGGAAAGGGTTCTATGAGAGAAATTTATAGCAATGAACTCTCAAATCTGGAAAACTCAGTGAGTTCAAATAAACAATAACTTTAAAATAGCATTAAAAATAAGATACTTAGGAATCAATCTAACAAAGGATGTAAAAGATCTTTACACTGAAAGTTACAGTACTCTGAAAAAGAAGGTCAGAGATGATATCAGAAAATGGAAACCTATCTCTTGCTCTTTGATAGGAAGAAGCAACATGGTGAAAATGGCCATGCTCCCAAAATTGTTATACAAGTTTAATGCAATGCTGATCAATACCAATAGAATACCTTACAAAAACACAGAAAGAAGATGAGAAAAGATGAAAAAAATAGAAACAAAGTCTTTGTAAATAAGGAAGGGAAGAGAGGTTGGAGGGGACCGGAATGGGGGAAAAAAACAAGAAAAATATAGCATGTAAAGATACAAATTCCCTTATATAAATCTAAAACATACTAATATACCTGATTAATTTTAAAAATCTCATATTAATATAGAAAAGAAGTAATAAAGTTATGAGAAAGCACATAAAATGTAGAAATAGATTCAGATACTATCTATATATATGCAAATATGCTTAATAACAACATTTGATCATTTCATAGCTAATTTAATGGAAAAGTGACTCATTAATAAATAATGCTAGCAAAACAATAGAGATTTGGAGTAAAATTAGTGGATCAATAAATATTTATATATATCAAATGTTACCAAAGCATATGGTGAATTTTAATTTTTTTAATTATTATTACAAAAGACACATTGCTATCAATTCCCCTCAAAATATTCCCACTTACTTCAAATACAGTTCATTTTTCTCATCACTTTCTGAAGCAGTTCTGAAAGTTTTTTTTTTTTCATGTCTTTAATTGCATTGCCATGACTGCCTCAGTGCCCTGAATTGTTCCATCTTCACGGTCATTTTCACTTTGGGATACAGTCAGAAGTTGTCCAGATAATCCACATAATAATCCACGCAAAAATCCACATAATAATGAAGAATACACACCATAATGTTTTTATGAGACTGTTTGTTTATTTGATGGTGTTCCACAGCAACACTTTTGTATCTTTTTATCACATCTTGTGAAGATACTCAGGAAAGAGACTACCAGAACCACTGCAGAAAGTGGTAAGAATGATGGAATAAGTGTGTTCAATGTGAAGAGGACTCTTGTGAGGAGGATTAAGGGCAATGCATCTGTTACTGTAATAAAGTTTTAAAATTTGAATATTCATTTTGTGTTTTGGTCACACATTGTATAAGAAATAAAATCCTAAAAGTGTATTTAAGGAATATTTTCTTTTTCTTTCTTTCTTTCTTTCTTTCTTTCTTTCTTTCTTTCTTTCTTTTCTTTCTTTCTTTCTTTCTTCTTTCTTTCTTCTTTCTTTCTTTCTTTCTTTCTTTCTTTCTTTCTTTCTTTCTTTCATTTTTGGTACCAGGAATCAAACTTATGACCTCGCACTTGCTAGGCAGGCACTTACACTGTTGAGCTAAATCCCCGGCCCCTAAAGATGTATCTAAGAGATGAAAAAAACTTTAAAATTTTTTGTGCTGCTGGTGATTAAACCTAAGACCTTACATACACTAGTAGTCAAGAACTCCATTACTGAACTAAATCCCCAGCCCCTAAACTTTAAAACTTGTGTAGCCAACTGATTACTATAAGAAATGAACTAAAGCTACAAGAACAGACATGTTCACGAACTATGTTTATAACAATGAAATGAACAGAAAATTGATGCACTATTACTATTTATTGTACAACAATGACAAATTCCTATACATGCATGTATATATTTGTATTTCTTGTATGAAATATTTACACAGAATTTTGTAAGAATAAAGAGAAATGAAGGATAAACAGTAGCATTCAAGATGGGTTGCTGGGTATAAAATGGAAAATCTTGGGATTAAAAAGAAAAAGAGAAACTGTGGCGGGAAAAACTAAAAACTAAAAAAAATATATATATTACTTTTAAAACCATACAAGATAGTACTGTACTTATTCAAGATAAAATATTTGCTGGCCCCCTGATCTGCTATGACTTTTGCTTTCACAGGGAACTTGGAGGTTAGACCTGTTTAACTTCAGAGACCTTAGATTATTCACTAGGTTCAGAATCAGAATAGAAATTTCAGAAGCATCTGTGTTTACATTTTACCTATATCCCCCATTTCACCATACCTGTTTAAATAAATGAACAAAGCAAAGTCATTTCTTACACATTTTTGAGACAAAAATTTTTATAGATATTTGAATCTTCCACATAAAAATGCAGTTGTAAACAAAAAAGGCCCATAAATATATTTTAAATTAGAAACATTTCATTATATTATTTTCTCTTATTTGATACTAAAGTTCTTATTAAGTGCTTTAGGCAATTCCAACCAAACTGTATTAATAGTAATGTCAATACCGTTATATAGTGACTTGCCCAAGAAGTCAGCACTTCAAGGTGGGAAATATCTAATTATTGTATCTCTCACACAGTTACTTGCAATATGATATCACACTATCTATAATAGGTGTAACTTCAAAAGAAGCAAAAAGTACAGTGTCAACAAAGGGAAAAAGAAAATAAAGCATTGAGCTCCTATTTTATGGTCAGTCAGATAAGTTTCCATGCTTTATCTCAGCCAATCTGCCTAAGAACTCTGAAAAGGAGATGATAATACTTTTTAACAGGTGAGGATCTTAGTTCCACAGAATTTAAGAAAAGTATCTAAATCTCTAGCAGTAGCAGGGTTGGGATTGGAACGCAATTTATTCTTTGCTTTCGTTACCCACTTCTGTCTCTAAAACTGAATTATTTAAGAAAAACACATATTTCTTAAAGTGAATTCTTCATTTTTTGGTTTGTTTCTCTGTTCAATTTGAAAGGGATTTTTGTGTTACTAGTCATATCTCAGTGCATACTTGGAAAACTGCTAGTAATAGAACTGAAATCAACATCATCCAAATATGGGTGTTGGGATTTTTTTCCTTCCTAAAATGAAAAAAAGAATCAGTATATTTGGTTGTATACAAGATCGCTGCATCATGGTAGAAGCAAGACTTTGCTCTGAACTCTATTTGGCATTTAAATATAGTTTAAAAGAAGGATTCAGGCACCAAATTTTAGTCTTGGAATTAGAATTAAAGTCTTCAGTCTCAAGAATTCTCTATTTATTGAATATAACCAGGTCAGGTACCCAGCCCTAGAAGAAAAAAGCATTTGTGGCATTACGTATCACCTCCATAGCTTGAAAATGCTCAATACAATATCCCACTTGTAGAAAACTAGTAGTTTAGTCCTTTAAAAACAAGCATTCAAATTTTAAGTAAAACTAAATGTAATTGCAAATATGACAAACCTTCACACAGAATCTTATTCCATATAGAAGGTAAAACTATTGTGTCCATTACAATCTTATGATCAAAGAAAACAGCATGAGAAAGAACAGTGTGAATAATTACCAACTATTACAAGATAAACATGGAAAATGAGACTCTGGATGATCTTGAAAAGAGGATACTGATTTTATGCACTGTTTAAATAAAGAAGAGCTATTCCATTTGGTTAAATAAATGTATCAGTCAGGGATGAATATTCGAGAACATCAAAACCAATAGAGATGGCTTAGAATAGCACAGGGAATTGATCTCATACAACTGTGAGACCTGGGAAAACATTTCTGGTTTGATAATTTCTTCTGTTTCTAGTGTTGATTCTGGAGTCCCAGTGCAGGAAGTTGAGAAGGAAACATAGAAGTTTGAAGAGACGAGGAACAATAAAACCTTCAAAAAATAACAGAGAACTGCATCTTTCTGTTCCATGTTTACCTCTCCTCTGCAATGCCATGAGTGACATAAAGGAAAGTTGACACCTGTCACAGAGTCAAGACAACATTTTACCTAGGACTTCAGACACTAGAGGAAGGAACCCTACTGAAACGCTGTGACTCACGAATCCAGCTGCCACAGATATCAAAAGCATGCACGACCCTTAACAAGGATTGACCTGCATCTCACTGCAGTGAAGAAACATGGCGACTGTCACATTTCTGCTTGCAGATCTTTCTGTAAGTTTTTCCGGTGACCGATTCTAATCAGAAACATATGGGAAAGAAAAACCCTGGAAACATGATTCGGTTTCATCAGCTGTCACATGACAAAACCAAGGCCCGTCACTATGGTACTCATCATACAGATCTCTAAAGCCCACACCAATTTCAAATAAAAACAGAGGGACCTGTCCCTCTTGATGCCATGCATCGCGACATCACATACAACCAAAAACACACTCAGCCTCCACCAAAAACTAGAAAAAAAACTCCACTTTTCTGTTGTCTTTGGGTATTTCGTGTCTCTATCTATCTGATTCACAGTCTGCATCTTTAGTGCTTCTGTATTATACTGGATGATTGCACTTTCTCCATACTTCCCTCGAAATACATGAAAAAAAAAATGAGAATTGTCTTAGGGTACCTCCTGCATTTGAATTTAAAACACGGTCTTCTTTGTGACTTTTAATTACTATTTACTAAATTACCTCAAAACATTAGCAGCCTAAACCAGCAAGTTTTCGTGATTTCATGCAGTTTTTCAATATCAGCATCTGAGAGACACTCACTGAGGTGAGTCTCTGTCCCCAGGACTGCTGCGAAGTTTTAGTCGGATGGTTGAAGCTGCAACCTCGTGCCTCCCTGAGTGAGACAGCAAAAGAAAGAAAGGTACACAAGAGAGAGGAAGGCTTATCTCTTTGTATCACAATCAGGAAAATAGCATCCAACACTTTCACAACATTATCTGCATCAGAAGTAAGACATAATAACAACCCCACACTCAAAGAGCAGATCTGTTCACACATAGGAATATCAGGTGAAAATTCTTGAGTGGAATCTTATAGGCTCACTATGACATGCAACAAAATTGGGTTGTATAAAGAATGTGACAGAAAAAAAAATATACACATATATACATGTATAGATGATAGATAGATAGATAGATAGATAGACAGATATTTAAGAAAAGAAAATCACCTTACTACTAATGTTGAAAAGAATGATAAGCTTTCTGTGGGTGTTAGACAATTGCTAACTCAACTTCTTGATTCAAACAGTAAAGAGACTCAGGCCCAGAGTTTCTGCAGGAATTATTCCAATTCCTTGACAGGTCTGGGAAGGAATAAGCTGGAGTTGCTTGGAGCTGACTTGCACTGACTTGCAAGGGATAAATGTGTCCCTCCCTTCCGGACTCTGCTTTGAGTCACTAGCTTGAAATCAGCCGCATAGAGATTATTTATATCATGGAAACATGCCAATATTATAAATCAGCTTTTTTCTTGTTTGATTAGTCAATTTTTTTACTCTCACTAACACAACACTGGGCTAGGATTAGAATCCATGCCTTTGGAGGTCCTGTAGTTTTCTGTCCAAAATACTAGTTGCCCACCTTTATCATTAAGAACAAAACTACTGAAATAATTAGCTTACATAACGTTTTATCTTCTTGATCCTGACCTGGACTTTGTAGATAATGTTTCTGTGCAAGTTGTATTCAGGTTACTCTGCCCCAGTAATCCTTGAAAGAGATGGATGATCATTTTCTCTGTTTCAAAATATTTGCCACTGGAAAGCAATTACCCTATTTAATGCCTCGATATTGTGGGTATATTTTTAACACAGCACCAATATGAGCCATATTCATGTCTTTCCATGTGATCTATATAACAATTAAATTTATCAAGCCTATTCCTTCTTATTACCCACATTACAGCAAACTGTTAATTTCACAAACTTTATCACTTGTTTGGACACCAAACACATATAATGAAAACTATAAGGAAGCTCAAAAGTTGATTTAAAAATATTTGTTTATAAAGGTGATCATATTGCCAGGTGTGATAGCACATGCCTAAAATCCCAGCATTTGGGAAGTGAAGGCAGGATTGCTATGAATTCTGTGACACATAGTGAGACCCTATCTCAAAAAAAAAAAATCAGCCAGGCATGGTGGCTCATGCCTATAATCCCAGCACTCGGGAGGCTGAGGCAGGAGAAACATTGCTAGTTTGAGACCAGCCTTGGCTACAAAGTGAGCTCCAGGTGAGCCCAAACTGCATAGCAAGACTCTGTCTCAAAAAAACCACACATAAAAATCTAATTATCTGCTTCATCTTGCTCTAATTTCATACTTATTTCTTGACCTTTATTATTTTCTGTAATTATCACATAATATCATAATGTCATATAATATTTTCTAATTACCGACAGTAACAAAACAAATCTATTCTCCTGGATCCAGTAAAAACTGTGACCCATGATCTTTCACCTCTTGCAATTTGCGAAAGCAAGAATTTCAACAATTTTTTGTGTGAATTATTTATTGGTGAATGTTTGGCAATAAAACAGTCCTTTAAAAATGTATTCTATTGTAGCTAGGTAAACATTCTGGTTATCATGAAGATGCTTCCTACCACAGCAACTACTTATTAAATGAACAAGTAACCTTCTGGGACTTTTTCTAAAATGGATCTAGACTCTTGCCATCCGTCACCACCTTTACAGTGTCAAATCTGATCCGGTCATCATTTGTTTCTTAAATCATGACAATATGCCTCTAGTTAGTTTTCTCAGTTCTAGTCTTGCCCTCCTACAGTCTTCCAAAGAGTAACAGAGCCACCATTTAAACAATGCAGAGATTTTCAGAGCCCTGCAATGACTTCCCATCTCAAGCACATCAACAGCCCACGTCCACGTAATAACTCACAATTCTGATCCATTCTTTACCGACCTCATCTCCTCTCTCCCTCCCTCCAGGCTGCACACATATCCTCATGATTTAGTTTTAAACACTGTAATTAGATTGCACTGAGGGCCTTTGCATGAATGGTTTTCTTCTTTGTAGAACATTCTTCTTCTCACACCTTTCAAGAGTTTGCTTGAGCAAATGTAGTACACAGTTCCCTACCAATCATAGCTAAGACTGCAACCTTGACCCTCTGTTCTCATTTTTCCAGAATACTTAAAACTTGCATTTTCATATAATTTAGCTAGTTATTATGTTAGCATTACTGTTTGTCAGTCCCACCATATTTTACTATTTATATGCATTGTTTTTTGTGATATAAGGTGGGAAGGAAATACAGAGAGCAAAAGCCCCCAAAGTAGTACTCAGAAGGGCAAACCTTTTGATCAATATAACACAAGAATAAAAATTAATGAACTGTGTATTTAAATCAAGAAGTTAAAGACAGAACAACAAAGAAAAGCTAAAAAAGGAGATTATAGTGATCAAAACAGTCATTTTATAAAAAATGAATAGAGGTTGATAAAATTAAAAATAATTTAACTGTAAAAGGAGTAGAAATTTTAAATCCTCAAAATAAAATCCTGTGTAGGAAAATAATGCAAATAAATTTAAAATTGTAAAAAAAGTTTTCAAAAAAATTATTAACAAAATTGATTCAGTAATAAATAAAATCCAGAATAACTCCATAACCATTAAAACTGCAACTACAATAAAATTCTCTAAACTAAAATAATAATGAAACCATAATAAAGAATTAAAACAATCCTGAGAGTCTATCTCCCTCCAGAAAGAATGACTATCATCAGGAAATCAACCAATAGCAAATGCTGGTGGGGATCTGATGAAAAAGGGACCCTTCTCCATTGTTTGTGGGAGTGTAGACTGGTGCAACCACTGTGGAAATCAGTGTGGAGATTCCTCAAAAAACTAAAACTAGAGGTTCCATTTGACCCAGCTATTCCCCTTTCTTGGTATATATCCTGAAAGAGTTAAAAGCATCATAACACACCCATGTTTATAGCAGCACAATTTATAACAGCTAAATTTTAGAAACACCCCCAAATGCCCACCAATAAATGAAGGGATAAAGAAAATGTGGTTCTGATATACAATGGCATGCTGCTCTGCCATAAAGAAGGAAGACCTTGAGACATTTTTAGGTAAATGGAAGCACCTTGAGATCATAATTTTAACTGAAATAAATCAGGCACATAAGCTTAAGTATCATATTATTTCTCTTGTGTGAGAAACTTTAAGTGTAAATAAGGACCAAAGAAGGTGATTGATATTGGGAAATAGGAAGAAAATATTCGAATGGTAAGCCAAGGAAGGGAAAAAAGAAGAAAAATGGAAAAATGGAAACCAAGCATTTGTAAATAAGGAGGGGAATAAGAGTTGAAGGAATGGGAAGGGAAAGATAGTGAAAGAAAAATCAAGGTCTATCAATACAGGTACAAATTCCCTACAATAAATGTGGTCATTATGTGTATCAAAAGTGTACCATTAAAATTAATTATAAAACAAGATCTAAAACAGACTAAAAGCTCCTTAGCAATAGTAGAGATTGATGTAGTGCTGAAGATTGCTTTAAAAAAAAGAACAAAATTCATCATTTCTCCTGCTTTTTCTATGCAAACTATATTTCAGGTTATTCCAAGAAGGGACTTCATGGAAACCACTACTTTTTCTCTACACCAAATTCTAATTTTGAATGTTTTCTAAATTATAAATGCTAGAATAACAAAAGCAAAACCATATCACTAAACATGTTCTCAAAAACTCTTAGTGCTGTACCACATTTATTAGAAAAGAGACAGACAGAGAGTGTTACAGAAGGAAAGATTACAGTCTTAATTTCTAATCACACTACTACCTGTAGAGGACAGAAAAGGGTATTCTTAAAAATCCAAAACAAATAAATAAAAATGCTAATAGCAATTGAATCTGAGGAGAGAGACATGTCCACTGGATCATGTACTTTCCTGAGCTTCAAGTGTTTCCTAAAATAGGGCGATTTTAGCCTATAACCACAGTGAAGCGATTTCAGTAACTTTAAACCTGATATACTGTAACCACTTATACTGCAATTTTGTCAATTGATCCAGTGTGACCATTAACCCTTAGTGTCAAGTTGATTGGCTTAAGAAATTCATGGGAGATGTGTTGTGAGATGGGTCATAGGGTATGATCTAGGGGATTATATCTGGTCCTGGGGCCTTCCTCTCAGATTCTGTCATCCTCTCTTCTTCCCAGATGCCATAATATTAGCAAATTTCCTCCATCATGATGTTTCTGCCTTGGAGCCAGTTAACCATGGACTGAACTCTCTGAAGCCGCAGCAAAAAAAAAAAAAAAAAAAGAAATACATAAAACAAAAACAAACCAACCAAACAAAAAACTCCTGTAAGTTGTATATATTAGGCCCTTTTCTCAGTAACAGAAACCTAATACAACTACTTGTCCTTTTATAATTTTTATTCACAAGTACAGTATTTGGTGTGGGATCAGGTGCTACATTTACCTGTCATGTATGCTTAGCTTCTTATAATCTCAAAATATGCCATAGACTTTCTCTGTCATCTATATTTTTAAAAAATATAATCTCTTTTTTTAAAAAAAAAACACACTGCTCTATATTTGAACTTGCGTGATGTTTCCTCTTGATTGGATTTTGTTTAGACATTCCCAGTCAGACTGTGCATAGCTTATCTGGTATCTGCCTCAAGGGGGACACAGCACATCTATCTCTTCCCCCACTGAACATATTAAATTTTATCACCTAATCAAAGTGCCTCTGATTTCTCCACTGTAAAATTACTGCCCTCTCTTGCAACTAATGAGCAACCTATAGTGAACATTCATTTCAATTAGGGTAGAATTTAGAATTCTATTGTAAACAAGAACACACAACTCTCCCTAACTGTTTAATTTATCTACCTATCTGTTATAAATATGGATTAATAAATTTCTGTTTTTCTAGTTTTTGAAAATTTATTACTGTGTTTCTGTAGTTTGGTGTGCTAATTCTCTCAAGTTAAGCCAGTAGAGGCTCCTTGGGATAACTTCTGTGTCTTTGTGGCAGATCCCGACACTTACTCAGCCCACACATAGGTACTCTACACCTTTCTGAGGACCAGGGTCACTTTTGTGAGGACACATGCTAACCAGGATAATTTTACAGGTTATGTTCAGGCAACAGAGAACTACTGATTTAACTGAGTTTTGAGGGGACAAGATCTCAATGCATATGATACTATGGTGAGGTCACTTAACACTGTGCACCTGACCCTTGTCATTAGAACACTTGATAATTCTGGACACTGATAAAGTATATGAGAGGTTAAAATAAAAAAGGAGGGGCCAATACCAGGAATGAGAGAAACTGAGATACAACTTGCAATTCTACAACATGTAAAACTAATATTCAACTGGGTAGGGTGGCTCATACCTGAAATCCCAAATCTGGGCAGTTGAGGCAGGAGAATCACAAGACAGGGGAAAACTGGAAAATTTAGCACCTTAGTGAAACCTTGTCTCAAAATAAAAACAATGGTAATAATAAAAAGACTGGTGATACAGCTGATGCAGCTCAGTGCAAAGACCCTGAGCTCAATTTCATTATTACAGACAAAGGAAACAAAATCAACATATATTAGTGATTTGAGAGCACAATATCCTCATGAGCTAAGTGAGATCTAAAACTGCAAATTTTTCTGGGACTATTTTGCCCTAAATATGTGTAAAGATTCAGTCACAACTCCTACAGGATTAAGCTCTAGGAACATGGGATCAACCAAAAAGAAATAAAAATTTAGCAAACTTTGGTCAGTTTAACCCAAGATTGGATAAAATTAAAAGGTCCTCTTTTACTTGACAAGCAATGGGAATGAAGACTGCTTCCGGAAAAAACAAAATATGATCAAATGCTGCAGTAATTTTCATCCATAGGAACTGATATTTAATACGAGATACCAAGCATTCCAAAGGAAAAACCACATGATAGAAACCCAAGGGAAAAAATAAGCTGCACAAAATCAAGGAATTGGTGCTGTAATATAAGAATTTAAAAATAACTATGACTAAGAAATTCTAGAGAGCAGATGGAAAGATGGAGGTAAAAGATGAAAGTATCAACCTGAACACCAATTCTATAAAAAGAATCAAACATAAATACTGTTAATAAAGAGTAATAAGTTTAAAACTTACAATAAGAGTTTAAAATTGGGGCTAAAGATAGGATGAATAAGCTAGAATACTAAAGAGGAAAAAATCTAATAAAAAATGTTTAAATGCTAGCACATAAAACAGCTTAGGAGACATATGGGGAGTTCCTTGAAGTTCCAGAAAGGAGGCAACTTTGATTTTAGTTTTACACACAAAAAAATTTAATTCAGTTGCCAACTAATTTTCATTGTTAAATGAAAATATCAGCTATAAATTTTGATATTGTCCCTTAAAGGTAAGATTTTTTGATATTTTTCTTTTTTAAAAATTTCAGCTCCAAAACTCCTAATAATCTTAAATGCAATTTTCTCTACATTTATCCTGTTTGAGGTTCCATTTGAGTCTCAGAATTAATATCTTTACTTGCTTCTTGATGTTTCTCACCTACTGGCCACTCAAATGTTGGAAATCAAAAATAGACACTCATAAAAGGAAATTTTAGTTTTCCTCTTTGATATAATAAAGTAGGAACACTAGATTTAGTGTTATGCTTTAAACAACTACACAGCTAGAAAAAATATTCTTAAACACACATTTTGAGACATTAGAAGGAAGCCCATGACAGTGATTTCTGCAAGCACAGAAACTGGAGTGTGTATGATTTTCATAGCTTTCATGCTAAGGACATGGCCCAGAACAAGAGGTAGGAAAGGAAAATCCCACAGGATGGTACAATTCAGGGAACAGTGTTAGAGAGCAAAACAGAGAAATAGGTCCAGAAATCCACAGAGAAACCCTTTGGCGTCTTCGGGGGAATACAGATCAGCACATGAGTGTGAGTAAACCAGTACTAAGGAGAAACTCACAAATGCACACATGCATGCACATGCACGTACACACACACACACACACACGCACGCACACACACACACAGAGTAAGGAGTAATAAAGACAATTCAGAACTCAAGATTCCTTGTGTTACAGCCAACCAAGGTGATAAGAATTCCTGATGAAACAGGAAATAATGTGGAATACTCAAAAGTGTACAAAACACACACGTGCACGCGCACACACACACACATAATTTCTGTTCAAATTAATTTTATGTAAATCATTGTTTTATTTAAATAAAATAGAAAAACTAAAGAGAAATCTCTAACTAAAATAATACAGTAGTTTACACACAAAAATTCACAAGATGCACTTAACAGAAAATTGGAAAGTACAGAGGAAACAATGAACATGAAAACAGGTCAATAGAAAAACTATTCAAACAGAAACTTTAGAGGGAGAGAAGAGTGGAAACTCCCATTTCCCCTGCTTTAGAGCTTTGCAAAGGACTTCAGCTGCAAAGGAACAAAACTGCAGGCTCCTTATCCTGCTGAGTCCCTTGTGGTTTGTGCCTGGAACCATCTCCTCCTTGCTTATCTGGCTGTGCCCATATTGACTTCCTTCTCATTACCGAGAAAATGCCAAACTCTTCACCAGAGGCTTAATGTTCGGGCTTCCCTTCTGCCTAAAGGGATCTTCTCTCCAATTTGCACAACACTGGTTTCTTATTATTTTTATCTCAGCTCAATCATTACTTTCTTAAAGAGGTTTTTCTGGATAATCTTATTTAAGATACACTACTGTCTTCTCTTCGTGCTATTGCTTATTGATTTATTTACTCACATGTTTACTATGCATCTCACTCCGCTAGAACTTAAGTTTTATGTGTGCAGAAATCTTTCCTGTTTTAAAACTGTGTCTGGGGCATACATAAAAGCTGCTTCAGAATTAGCGTGTGAATGAGTGACAGAATGAATTGTACTGGGCCAGGAGGACGAGCCCACGAACAATATAGTTATAAATCTCTTTTTTCACTGGGTTTACATTGTAGTACGGCAAGGAGACAAGTAAGCCAAATTTTAAGATATATGATGATTAAAGTAAAACAGAGTCCATCTTCAAAAGCATAGGTTAGCCACCCAATCTGGATTAGAGGTTAAGAAAGGGGTGCAGGCAATTGGGAAGCTCAGTTAAGCTGATTTCTAAATTAAGATAAGATTGGGAGGAAGTAGCCGCAGGGAGGGGAACAGAGAAGCAGTGAAGAGACTGTACGGGAGACTCCAGTTGTCCAAGGACTGGAAGTTCTGCAAAGCCAGTCCCCAGAGGGCGTCAGGAGAAGAGGTCCAAGTGTCAGGCAGCAGCAGGTTCACACAGGCCCTTCCCGAGGTGTGACTCAGAGGAAGCAGGTGACAGTGGTCCCGGAGTTTTACCAAGGAAAGGTCTAATTGAAGGAGGAAGGCACCCAGGCATGAGGGAGTGGTGACACTGGGCACAGGGTGAAGTCTGTTGAAAGGCTGATTCGCAATAAGGGACAATTCCTCAATAAGCTCCATCTTCTCAATGAAGCAGGAAATGGCAGGACCTTCTAAGATGTGCAGTAGTGACATTCTCTCCTTCAACACATTTTGTTTCAAATGAAAAATAAATAAACAAATGTAGTCTGAAGCCAGACTGCCTAAAAGGACAAGCACTGTGCATTTAATGACACTACCCCAGAAGGGCTAATGTTTGCAATTCACCGAACAAGTGAAAGGTTGACTAGTAAGTGCTTGAATAATTTCCAAATGTACATTACAAAATACTCATACTGAGTCCATAAAGTTATGCTTTTATTATGGTAAACTGTAACACTTGTTTTTTTGCTGTGGTTGTTGGTGCCACTGCTATTTTACAGTATAATTCACATAACATACAACTTGTCATTTCAAAGTGGTTTTTAGTATGTTCATTATGCTGTGAAACCATCACCACTAACTAATTTTCCATCACCCTTTCAGAAAGACTTGTTCTTTTAACATTCAGTCTCAGTATTGCCAGGTCTCATCCCCTAGTTTTAATTGTCTTAAAATTATGAAATAACAAGTATTATTATAAATGCAAGGTTCATGTTAGAAGAAAAAGGAAATTCTTCCTTCCTTGTTCTTTATTTAAAGTTAAAAGTGAATGTTAAATAATAACTAAGCTGTACAGTTTTCCATTGGCAGGCAGTTTATCTCTCAAAGGAATTCTTCCCTTGGTAGTCATATATTTAACATGTTTAACAGCCACATTTTGAGATTCAGTTTTTGAAGCATCAGTTAGATAATAAATCCATAATGCCAACTTTACCATGCTGCATTTTGGAGACTTTAGAAACATGTGGCTCTTGTATATCATGTTATGGGGGATTTAGTCAACATCATTTAGGTGCATTGAGTAATTATAACAGTCTGCAAACCTCTTTAAATTGGCTAATGTATAATCAGGGTGCACAATGCTTCAGCTAAACCTAATCTGTTACTTGTGTTAGGGAAGAAAGAAATGTGTACCTCCTTCTATGGAGTATCCCAGTTGCCACCTGAAGCCCAAGCTTTATAGGCCTAAAACAAGCATCTCTTCCTCCTTTAACTTCACCTGACCCTTCTCACACATACGCCTTTCATTCTGAAATCACTCTTTAGCACTTACCTGTTTTAGACACTCATGAAACATTCTGTTGCAGTTTAATCATGTTAACAAAAACAAATGTATGATGAGTTTTGTTTTTAAAGTTCACAGATCCTTTATGGTCTGGTGAGTTTTAGCTCTACAGTCCCTGCAGAGGTAATCTGATCATTTCAGTGTTTCAGACATCACTCAAAACGTTTGTTAACTCCTGCTTTGAAACTGCCATGAGTAACACATTACACAACGATACAGACCATTTTGCAGAGTAACCTTTATGCTGAGGATTCATGCCACCCCCCTGTAAACTAGTTTTGCTTTCTGAATTTTCTTTAATCTTATCTGTGTACCATGATAATGGTTTTTGCATCAGAGTTTGAACTACAGTTTACTCTTTAACCTCAGAAGAAAAAAAAAATTTCTCTCCAGGGGAGGGGGGTGTTGTATAAAGTTTTTCACAGACGGAGCTTTAATTTCTCCATCCCTCAAAATGTGTCATACTCAGGGACTTTTATGCAAATCTATCCTATGGTTTTCTCCTTCCAGAAATTCCTGAGTTAACTTGAACAGAAAAACATAAAAGAGAAATTATAAATATAATGCTTTATTTTAGTAAGAGTATATAAATTCATATAGAGTACATTAAAATAGAGACCAGCCCTGAAGAATCCCTGAGCAAAGAGGCCTCCTCAGTATCCTTAACCTTGCTTGACTATTAAATATAAATGGAACTTAACTCAGCTATTTCTTATAAGTCCTGTGTTAAAGAAAAATAGAACTTCAACTCAACCAGACAGAAGCAGCCAATAAACTTCCACTTAAGTAATTAAGTATTTTTAAAAGGACAGACTAAAAAATGCAATCACATTTCTATGGCATGAAACCTCAAATTCTATATTCATCCTACAAAATCCTCTTCCTTGCATGGCCCCGGAACCATTTCAGCTTTGGAGTTCCCCAATTCATGATGTGCTGCTTGCTCAAATCCTTTCACTAAAATTTGATTATACCTCAGTTTACTTGTTAACCAGATTAAACATCCAAAATTGCAATGTGTGTGCACACAGGCATTGGTGACAGAAAATCATGAATAAAAGAAACAATCAATGAATGACATAATCTGGTATGAGATACAGAATGGTGCTTTATGAAGTAAAGTTTCAGAAATATGACTATGTAACCTATATATGAAAATTGAAGTGAAATGAAAGATTAAGAAAAAAACTGGGTTAACACAATTTCCACAATGCCTAAAGAAACCAGACTCAGAAAACCTGTTCTATTTTATATGAATAAGAGGAAATGAAAACAGTCTCTTTCACACTTCTCATTTTCTGATGACTGTTAATCTACTAAAAGAAGATCCTGCAATAATGACTCCTTATATGCCAAGTATGTAAAATGTATGACTCTTTTTTAATCTCTTCTTAAATTGTAAGACCCATGAAGACAAGGAATGTATCTTCCACTCACAAAGAATAAATGTCCAGCCATACTTGATGAAGGAATTTTATGAATGAATGATTAGAATAACTGATAACAGTTCTTAACTTGATTCTTGGTCAGTACAAGTCACAGTGGAGCCTGAATGTGAAAGACAGAAGGCCTTTAGGACACTGGAAAAGCAAGGCAATAAGAATGGGTCTTTTAAAAGTAGATACACAAATTTTGAGTAGGCTGTCAGATGATTCTCCTGTCCAAGGGCTAAGGATAAGAACTGAATTAGTATTTCTTCAGAGATTTAAGAGATCTAGGCCTGAGAACCAGCCTGTATGAACTGAATAGAATCAAAAGAATATGAATAGCAAATAATAGAGGAGCACTGTTTCTGTGTTTATGAGTTCTCGAGGATGATATAGTTTGGATATGGCTTGATTGTGTGCTCAAAGGTTCACTACTAGAATCCTAGTCACTAGTGCGCTGAGGATGAGATGGTGAAAAGAAATAAAGGAATCTGATGCTGGAAAAATAAAAGGGGCTCAAGGGAGGGGGAAAAAGAAGACAACCAAAATATGCTAAATACATGTACCAGTCCCCCAGTTAATCCAATTACTAGTACCTGCCAACAGATACTAATAAAAGTGAAAAATAATAAATAAACAAACAGGCGGAAAAAGTCTTTCATTCAATTTCATTTCTTCCATACAATTCCATATGATTTCTCCTGTTTGTCTCAAGGTCATATTTTATGAAATTTTATTGTTCTTTACACTTATTTTTATTAGTGCATGTTTGCAGTACATGCAGTTTACAATCATCTTGGAGAGTGAGTACATGCACATAATACAACTTGTTTCCTTTTTTAGTTGCCTTCCCATTCCCATAAAATTGAATGAAATAAATCAGACACACAAGCCCAGATACCTTATGGTGGCTCTCATTTGAATGAGGCAAAGCACAAACAAAGAGACTAAAAAAGGATGACTAGAAGGAGACGGGGCAACAGATCTCTTGTAAACAGGAAGTGGTCCAGTCCAAGAGATCAAGGATAAGGGATGAGTGGAGGGGAAAGAGAAATAAATAGAATAAAGATATGCTATATATGGGAACCTAATAACCTCACTGAATGAAAACATTATCTGCCATTAATATGAGCTAACATTAATAATATCAACAAGAATAGGACTTAATTCTTACCAAGAAAAGGAGCACAATTAGCAGCATTTTCCCCCTTTTTTATGAACTTGGTCCTTGAAAGCTACTAGAGAAGTAGGCCAGTGCAGTTTTGGGTTTTGCTCATGGAAACTTCAATAAACTTCAAGGCAGTAATTGTCAGCTGCTGGGCTAAAAGTACCTCCAGCCCACCAATCATGCTCTATTACTGACTCAGGGAAAAGTTTAAGCGAAGGTCTTTTGCAGTTAAGAAATATGACTGTTGATCCTCTTTGCTGGTAATGTTCTCATTTTCCTTTCATGCAAATGTATTTAGAATCTTAAATGACTCATTTTCTCAACAATTAACTTCTCATCCAAGTCTCAAACAACATTTTCATGGCAGCCATTTTGTCATATGCAATTAAGTCATTTGATTTTTGCCTTGCAGTTAATTGATTGTAAGTATTCAGCCTTGAAAAAACTGTTACATAAGCAAACATTGTGATATATTCTTTGATAAATTTAACAGTGAATGAGTTCGTGTGGGCAGGCGTTCTGCTCTTTATTATGATGCATTTTCCCTCAATAAAGGAGAGCAAATATCCAGATACAAGCATGGAAACTGATAGTTTTACTCGGTGTCATATGTACAGAAGAAGCCAAGTGAGTTACTTTCCATTTGATTACATGTCTAACAACAAGCAAAGGAATATTCTTAAAAGAAATCTTATAACAGCAGTTACCATTTTACCACCTTGACAAATAAATTACACCAAAGTGGTCATTTTGTGATTTTCTTATTGATTTGTGGTGGATAAAGCGGCTATAGGTAGATTTGCAGGCCTCAGTGTTTGGTCTGTCGTGATTTGTCGCCATCTGTGCACAAACCTCTTTAGACACATTTTCCCCAGTCAGTGATGTTTTATAAAAAAAATCACACATTAGTTGCTGAAATGTGTTCACAGTTTTTTGCTTTTTCTTCTTTTATCATTAAGCATGGTGAAAATGAGCATGTCTTCACAGACATAGTCAGAAACATATTTAACTGATCTGAGAAAGATATTCTTTCAACAAATTGTAAAGATCTTCGTTTCCTTCATGGTTCCCTCAGACTTCCCTCCTGTGCTTCACACGCTTCATTTTTCTCCATAGTCCTGCTTGGACATCAGAGTACGTGTAGACTGGTATATCTAGAGATCAGTAACCTAGCCATTCTTTTCTTGATATATTATTGAGTCTTGTCATTAAGACATCAGGTCATTACATAAAATTCCACAAAATATTTCTCCAAATATATAACTTGCTATCCTTTAAAATTGTCTATGTTCTACACTTCTGAAACATATTGAAAGCTCACCAAAATAAGAAAAAATATATTAAAAGAAAATTTTAAAATTTGATGTTTTCCAAATCTTTGAGGAAAAAAATCACAGCATAGGAAACAATTTTCTTACAGCTCTTCACAGGTGTTCACCGTATGCCTATGTATTCTAGTTTGCAAAGTGCTATAAGAAGGAGATGCTATAGAATGTGAAAGAGGTAACTTTCATGTTCTGTTACCTACTGACCCCAAGGAAACTTCTGTGTCTTATCTTTCATTTCAGAGCTGATCACCTACAGCTTGTTTGTGAGAACTCTGAAACTACAGCAAGATGGGTATATTCTCTTCGGGGCAGGTTGCTTGAACCTTGTTTACTACTTAGCTGAGTGCATACAGGAGAAAGGAAGAACGGAGTGCGCTCCCAGGACTTAACTCCTGGAAAAAACTTTAGGTGATAAGAGAACATTCAGTATCGTTTGCCTCATAAAAGTACAGCTGCTCTGAAACTCTTGACTTTATGTCTCCATGTATCCTGCTTTTCTATCCCTCCACCTTTCTAGCCTCCTACACAACCTGACACAAATATGTATCTGAAAAGTTTGTTGCGATGGGGTAAATTATATCAATGGCATGCCATGTGGGAAACACATACGCAATCTGTGCTCTGCTTTGTAAGACATCAGAGAGAATGACTGGATTAGATTGAGCCCTCCGATTTTCACCATCAATACATAGTAGGGGCTACACTTAGCACAAAAACCTGACTCAGAAAACCACAGAATTAATGTGAAACTATGCGGCAGGTTGGGACCCCAGGAAACACACTCTGTTGGGAAATTTGATGAAAAATTCACCAGAAACTACTCCTACAGAGAAGAGAGACAGAAGCAAGATTTGGCGGCAGGAATTAGGATGAAATGCAGTCTCAGCCACGAGAGAGAGTTCAGGGATTGGGGTGGCCCTATGTATTTGCCACACATTGGTGAGAAAGCCACGCCTTCATGTTCTCAAACAGAGCAATCACTCGGGATAGGCTACTTGCAGAAGAAGAGTGAATAAGTGTGGCTTTGGGAGGAGTAACCTGGACAAGGGCAATTTCCAAGGAAATATGGCCCTGAAGGCTTCCAAACAAACAGGAATGTAGGTAGCACCACATAGCGTCATCTACTGATGAATATTTTTCAGTCCAACTATGAATCCTCCATTAACCCCATGCAACAAGAACATCGTAAGGTAGACATTCCTGCAGGAGGAAGAAAGTGAAAAGCAAGCAGAGATAGTAGACACTTTGAATTCGTTCAGAGTGACATTATTTTAATTGTACATATTATAATGTCTAATCTTAATTTTTGCAAGGTCACTATCTTGCTTTTAAACATCTAATTATTATACTCACTGAAATAATTCACTGAAACTTTTCCATGTTTTACGTACCATGCAAAGGCTTCTGTGTCATCCGGCTGTAGAAACAAGTATTATTAGATACTGTCTCATAAAGTAAGGCTCAGGAAAATTAAATATGTAAATCATTCTTGGTCACATGGTTAATAGATGGCTATGTTGAAATTCATGTGTCTGACTCCAAATCTCTTGTACTTTCAACTACAGGTTGAACATTACCAATCCAAAAATCTATAATCTGAATTGCTCCCAAATCCAATATTTCTTGGCTGCTGGCATTATACTACAAGTGGAAAATTTCACACTTAATCTCACATTGTGGGTCATGAGAGCACCAAAAAATTACATGAAATTGACTTTAGACTATGTGTATGATTATATATGGAATATTCCTCAACTTTGTATAGATTTGGATACCATCCTCAAAAATAATTTATTATGTGTGGAAGTATTCCTAAATCAGGAAAAAAATCCAAAATTTGGAACACTTCTAATCCTAAGCATTTTGGATAAGGGATACTCAAATTGTAATCTGCATTATTTCTTGGATTATACATAAACATGTTCGGAGTATAATTTTTGAATGGTAAGCCCCAAAATTCTACATCATTTGTCCATTTCTTTCATAAATCAAGTGGACAGTATTCATGATCTTAGTAACTGGTAAATTAATTTAGATTTTTTTAAAGAAATTATTCAAGTATAACACAGAAATTAAAATACCTGCCTTACATATACACAAAGAATTTAAGGTGATTAGATGAGCTAATGCATGCTTAAGTGACATTAAAACTATACAGTGTTAAAATACATAACAATTCCTACTGTCTTTATTTTTCACATTGATTCACATTGACAGCATCAAAGGAAAAGAATATGTGGGATTTTGCAAAGGTGCCTGTCCCTATGTGTATGATTCTCTGATAAAGTTTAGCTATGAAGTCTGCCTTCAGTTCTACAAGCAGCAGATAATATTGGTGTTCAGAAGAAAATGAAGGCCATATTTTCATTTTAATGAAACAAAATCATTTTTTAATAAAAAAATGACATTATTAGTTATGGCCACTATATAAATGTACCATTTGTAAAGCAGATGTATGACTTTTCTTCTGTGAAAAACCTGCTATTAGATGTTTGGGAAGAGTTTAGTTCTTGAGTTTGATCCTAATTCTTTTATCCTTGCAGGCTTTGCTATTCATAGGAATAACAACCAAATAGGGAGGAGAACGTAATGTGAGCTCTATTGACAGGGTTATTTGACAGAAGCTGGTTTGAAGAATGTGGCTTAAGCAGGCACACAATTGAGGCTTCTTTTCCTGTGGCTCAGCAAAACAGTAAATCAGTCTCCTCAAGAAACTTTACAGCAAGGGGTTGCACACACGGTAACAACTGGATTCACCACAGGGAATGTGGGAAAGAAACCATGACCCACGTGGACACTAGCCTTTAACACAGACCGTTCTTCCCTAGTAAAGTGAGACTAAAAAGAGTAGCAACTCTACCAAATGAAAAGCCATTAAATGAGTGAAGAGACAGGCGAAAAGCAAGAAAGCAGGTGCCCTTCTGTTCTTCAAGAATTAAAAAAAAAATGGCCCTACTGTGTGTGCTCGGGAAGTTGCCTGTCACAGACATAGTACCTCCCCTGCAGACAGCCTAATGTGTAGACTCTCTAATGAGTCTTTAGGAAAGACATGGTTGGAGTCACTGAAGCTGAATACATGTGCAGGGCTGTGGCATGGCCCGGTGAATCTCTGAACTGAGAACAAGGAGATTCCTCAGGGGGCAAGACAGGCTACAGCTAAGGACACCTGCCTTCAATGCCAGTTAATAGGATGGAGATTGTGGCTGCAGGCATTTCACTCCTGTAGCAGGATTCACCTGGAGACTTTCTCCTAGGATAGTTCTGCTTAATTACCATAGTCTGTTGCTTGGAGGGGTCCTGGAACTCTTCCCAACATCCTGCTCAGGTTTCTTGCATTTTCCACTCTAACCCCTTCCTTGTTTGAATACTAAATAAATATGGGCTAGTCAGGGATATTCCTTGTCTTAGCCCACAGTCTTGAACTTTGAGGGTTTTAACCTCCTGGAGTCCCAAGAATCATACCACTGGTCTCATTTATTTAAGCCTTCACCATACACTCATTTTGGAGACTGGGGATCTTGGCCAGGTCCCCGATAAGACATAATTCCTTACATTCCAGAAAAGAGTGCCCAAAGAAAACAAATGTTTTGCAAACTTCAGTACAGTAAAGATGTCCCATATACCCAAATTTATCCACAGATACAGCAAAGTCTGAATAAAAATGCTTAAGATGTTTGTCAGTTTGAAAAATGTATTTCTGAAATTGGTAAGAAAAGGCAAAAACTCAAAATAGCCAATGTATAGTACAATAAAGAGTACATGTTCCAAGCTTGGATAGTGGTACATACCTGTAATATCGGCACTTTGTGCTGATGCAAAAAGATTCCCTGATGGAGCCCAGCACTGGCAATTTAGCAATCCACTGAGATCTTGGCTCAAATATTTTTCAAAAAGGGATAGAGATGTATCTCTGTGACAAAGCTTTGGACTCAGTCTCCACTACTGACAAATAAACATATAAATAGATAAAGATAAATGGATAGATACATGCTTTATTAGCTACAATAATTAAGGCACTGTGGCTATTACCATAGTAATAAAACAAGATAAACCAGTGGAACAGTCTAGAAATAAACTCAGGCACATGTAAATATTTGTTACATGTCACACTGCAGAATAAAAAGAATAGAGTTTTTTCAAGAAATGTTACAAGATTTTTTACATATGCAGAAAAGGTCTCTATCTTACCCTAGTAACAAAAGTTATTTTCAGACAAATTATAGAACTAAATAAAAACAACAGATCTCTAAAAGCTTTTAAAAGGTAATATGAATGATTATCTTCGTAGCCATGTGGTAGGAACTGAACATGAAATTTAAAAAAAATAAATTTACCACTATTCAAATTTATCATTCTACATGATGTATAATATGTAATATATAAACACTTATTTACATAATTATAATGTATAACTATCTATATAAAATATACTATAAAACTTGTCATATATAAACATTATATAATGCATGTTTGTTATATAATGTATAATATATAATGTTTAGGGTTTAAAATATATAATATCTAGTGACAAATAGAACATGAGTAAAAGTGATAATATATAGAAAGATGCTTTATCTAACAAGTTATTAGAATAATGAGATTTAAACCAATTGCCCATCATCTAATTGACTAAATTCTCATTCTTCTGAGATGAAGGTGTGAGTATCATTTGGTACAAACCTTGGGGAAATCATGGAATATTGTCCAGAGAGGTTATAAATGTGCATAACCTTTAACTCTCCAGTTAATCTAGGCATAATCACAAGAGGACCACACACGTGCGCCTAGACATGTAGAAGAGAACTCATTGCTGCATTCTCGGTAATAGCTGTAAAATGGAAACAATCCAAGCATCCAAAATAAGTATGTAAAATGGAATTTTATATAATATTGAAAAAAATTATTTCTAAATGCAATGAACATACTGTATTGAATAAAATGTCACAGAAGTATGCAGACAGTAAGATTTCATTTACATGATATTCAAAAGCAGACAAAATGAACTTATATTCATGTAACGTAAATAGGTGAACTATTAAAAAGGTAAGGAAATGGACTTTTAATATAGATAATGTTTCACCTTAATGGGAAGGAGAATTTTTTTCACAAGAGATAAATATAGGAAGCCAACATGTTCTGTCTCAAGATGTTTCTATGCTGTTCTTTCACCAGATAATTGGCAGAATTTTACCTTCATTATTCTCCTAATATTAGTTGATAATTTACTATGTTGAAGGCACTGTTTTACTAAAAGCGCATATTTTTAAAGTAATCTTCTCTTGTACCATGCATAACATATACATGTAAAATAAGTAAACTTTCTTCTTTATTTAAAGTTTAATCTTATGAGTTGTGCTTTGTATTTAAAAAAATTCAAACTGCCAAAAAGAAGGTCAATTTTATTCTATCTTAATTGTTTCATTAGAAAATGTGATATTAGAACTGCTCTTGGAAAGGTATGTGGGAAAATATGACGTTAGGAAAAGAAATTACGTAGATGTGTCGGCAGAAATATGTTCAATAATTAACAAATATAGTAGTTTGAACTCTGGATTTATATATGGAAATAATTGGAGGTAGGTCCAGAAATGTCAAAAATGCAGGATGTACTAAGAAAGGACCAAGTTCTCTTAGGACCAGAAGAGACAAAGATATTACCCAAAAGAAAAGAATATATGTACATATGTCAACATGATTGATCTATATGATTAGGGCTTACTGTACGTAAGTTATGCTTTACTAAAAGAAAATTATGGATCATAAAAACATTCATAAAATGAATCTCATCACACTTTAGAAAATTAGGCTCATGTATTTTATTTTACATAGTATCCTCTCATCACAATGTATTAAATTGGAAATGAGAAAAATTTGATTTTATATGAAGTACACCAAAAACCTTAAGAACTAATCATTGCATTCCAAATAAATCATATCGTAGTTCCTTCTTTGTACCTCTTAGAACTTGCAAGACACATGTTCAAAATGTATTAATACTATTCCAGCCCTCTTGCTCTGTATTCATTATTTTACCATTCTCAAAGCCCAATGGTTCATGGGAATATTGTCAGGTATTGGCATTGAGCATACAGGAGATGCAGGCATGCTGGCAGACAGATTTTATTCACTTCTGGTGTTCTCAGGAATTCTTCCCTTTCATTTTGTTTCTCCCAGAATACATTTTTGTAAATGGAACCACTGATTTTGGAGAGAAGGTGACAAGCAAAGCAGTGTACGCCATTCATGTGTTCCTTAATAGATTCAGACTGTGTAAGACTCTGTCTGGTACTGATTTATTTAGTTCTTTATTTATCAAACACTATGGACCTTAAACATGCATTTTCCAAAAACGCATAGAAACATTAGATGAATTTTGCATTCCCAGTGTTAGGCAGTATTAGAAGTTCAAATGAGTCCCAGTATAATCTCCTGGGAGTACTTACCAGGCCCCTGGGATGACTTCGGGTCCTACACAAATGCAGTATCTTACAAGGTTCTTTCAAAAATTCAAAAGCTGAGAAAGCTGTTGAGTGGAAATGTTCATTTTTTTGAACACTACTTTAAGGGAATTAAAATTCCCTATTTCAGTGATTCAGAAATTAATACAAACACTTTCACATAGTATCATATCAAATACTGCTTGCTAATCCTTTTCTCCATGATTTAGCAAAGTTTAATTTTTAGCAAAAGTGAACAAACAAAAATCTATAAATATTAACAGTAATTTATGTACTTTTAAAATTTGGCATTACAAACTTAAAAAACAAAGTGAAAAATGCTGATAATTAAATGTTCCTGCAGATTCAAAAAATGAATTTGTTCCCGTGGGGAATGGCTGAGCTGGAGATTGACCACACATGCAGGACTAGAGCAAGGTCAGCCCCAAGAACACAGACACCAGAAGTGAGACACGTAAACAAGGTTTTGAGACTACAGCAAAGCCAGTCCCAGGGACATGGTCTGCCATGTAAACAAGTGACCTCTAGTTCAGCGGCATATCAACAGATGTCTCCTTGGAGTTCCTCCCTGTTAACTACAGCACAGATAGCTCCAAGAATGTTGCACTTTCCTTGTTCTCAGCAAATCACTGAGGCTTTGCACTTTCAGCCCCATCATGCACTTCCCTCCTTTCTATTGTGTATAAATAAAGACACAGACTCTGCTGATTGTCATTGTCACTCCATCAGAGAGGTTGCAGCACCCCTGGTTCCAGCTCTCTTTTTTTCATGTGTCTTGTTTTTTCTTGATCTCCCGTCACCCCCTGTCAGGACCTCACTGGCTGCATAGGTCACAGCATACTCATACCTTATACTCTTAAAGGACCCTGCTGTCAAGTTTACCAGTAGGCTTCCGTCTGTAATTTCCACTGTTCTCATTATCTAGTGTCAGGTGCCCACTGGCAAAAGATATAAGGAGTAGGTAGACCTGATTCGAATCCAGGGAGTGTAGATGTGGCGTGTGCATAGTTGTGCACATGTGTGTTCCATATTCTAGTATGTCTCCAATCTGTTCATTGAGTTATAGATTAAAAGACAAAAAGTAAACAAATAAAAAAAGTGATAAAATCAAATTTGTGGAGAATTCTCTTAAAAACTGTTAGTCTAGACCAAATAGTGCCAAAGCACTTTTGGCTCATTAATGAGAGTGCCATTTTAATATTATATTGTGCAAGTGTTCATAGTTAACCATGAGCTTGGGGAAAATGACCAAATTCAATGTTGAAATACAAGCAGCAGAATTCTTTTTCCCCTACAAGTCTGTTTTGCAGCACAAAATAGAAACAGCTTTATTTTGAAGCAACTCTAGGCAGAAAGAAGGACCAGGAATAGATTTAGCCTAACACAAGAGCAGTGGTGTTGAACCCACGGCACACATGCCGCAGCAGGCTATTTATTATCATCCAGAGTTCTAAAATGTTCATCATCACTGCTCTAGAGATTGACTTCAAGGTGATAACACTCATCCAGGTCAATCTGCTGGATTTGTGTAAATGCTTGCTCTTGATGCCTGGCTAGTGATATGCCTTCCCCTCTGCCTCACACAAAGCCAAAGTCTTTCTAGATCAATTGCCAAGAAAGCTACATGTCCAAAACTAAAACTCCAACTCCAGAGAAGAAATTTAATATTTTGGGGTGGAGAGTTCAGAAAGAGTGTCCAGGAAGAAGTTCCCTGCAGACCAGCAGACAGGCAAGCCAGGCAGGTCCTCAGACACCGCATCCGCCATAGCCAGCAGCATTGAATTAGGAGGACTAAGGCAGATGAGTCACCCAGTGCAGAGGGTGTCTGGTGCATGGACCGTACAGTCTCTTAGCTCCATGTGTGTTTCCTGAAATGGACACTATCATTCTACCTTTGCAAGACTGAAAGGTGATGCAATTCCTAAGTTGGTCAAATACTTTTATTATGTAAATTTCACAATGCCATTGGTTATGCTCCAGCTGTTTTTAAAATGCTATCAACTTTCTGAACTCTATGATAATGTTTTCTGTTTCAGAAAATGAAGCAGTTACTTTTATTCCTTCTAATCTACTTTGGATTTCCCACAGACTGACCTGTGTAAAATATCATGTGATTTTGTGCTACAGCAGCAGAATCATTTGAGGAATCACAAAACTCAGCTTCATCTAAGCTCTGACACATAGTTGGTCAAGTGATTGTTAGCTTCACTTTTTTTTCCACAAAAAACTGTGAAAATAGCACCTGCATGTCTAGAAATATGCTAAGGTGAAACCCAATGAAGTAATGTACACCAGTTGTATTTTAAATAAAATCATACACTAAAGGACACGATTAAAAGGTTATGTAGGATGCTGCTCAACATGGAATTTTTAAAACACCATTATTTACTTAATGCATATAAATGTCCCCCACCTGTCTGCCTTTTGTAGCGACCTGAAAAACAGGGTAAGGATATTTGTAGGAAGGAGGTGGGAGAATTATGTGAAAAGCACCTTGCTCCCTTAGATCAAAGAGCTGGCAATTACATAGGTATCACAGGATGAAAAGAATTAAAAATAAAATAACAATTTAAAGAAGCACAGGATTCCTCAGTAAGAAACAGGGAGAGATAATTAGTGCTAAAAATAGGTCTGTGGAGAGAGGTCATTAAGTAAGTGCTAGAAACCCTAAGTCCCTCTAGGCCTTTAATCCCTTAATTAATGTTCTCTGGTATATTAATGTATTTTCAGCTTCTAAAGTCTGTATTTTTATGCAAAAAGTACTTGGATATTTACATGGTTCAACAGGGTATAGAGAACAATGTTAAAACTCCACATTTTTCGTGCCTCCCCCATACCTCCAATTTAATTTTCCTTTCCACTGAAAACCATTGTCAATAGTTTGGTGATGTGTATTCTAGAACACATACCCATATACACACAATAATTTATAACAGCACTCTTGGTGATATATATATTATATATATATATGTATATATATATATATATATATATATATATACAATTCTGAAATTCATTTTCCTTCACTTAGTGTCTTAACCCTTCTTCTACCACAATACATGCAACCTTATTTCATTCTTTGAAAGTTCTCTTTATATCACTTTTATCATCACATTATTAATATATTAGTATGCCCTATCCTCCTATTAATAGGCATTTAAATATTTCTGATTTTGCAGTATTACAACCAAGCAAGTCACTCTCTGGGGATTCTTAAGTGTTGCTCCATCATATGAGATGACACACAATATCGTATCAGACCAAGAGACCCTTTCTATATAAAACAGGACTAGATAGGGACGAACACAGCCTCCAAACCATGGGACTTTCTGGTTGTGATACTAATCACACCACCCAGAGGCTGCTGGCCTGAGAGAGGATTAAAATAGCTTCTTGAATACACAGTTAAAGGACTATTTTAGAGGCAGCTTTCAGTGAAAACAGACTCCCAGTCTCCTGAATGCAATACACACATGAAGTCAAACACACTTGTGCAGCACTGCCTCCCAGTAAAAAGAACATTCAGTCTCAGGACCTCAGTTCCTTTGTTATCACCAGAGGAAGTTTGCTTTCTGTCTCTGCAATAACTTTAGGCTCTGCACAGTTACATACTGTGGTCCCTAAAGAGGACGACATACTTCACTCGAGGACGTAGAGAAAGAGTCCCATCCTGGACCCATTAAATTAGTGCTGTCCTCCAAGGCCATTTGATCAGTACATGACCAAGAACCAGAAAGCAAGGAAAGAGATCACCATCATGACAGAGAGTACTGGTTACCAGGAAGGAGGCGGGGCTGCTATGATGTGGTGAGCTCATTGGAGAAGCCATCATTACCCTACTTCTGCTTGACTCTGTTTCTCCTCCTTTCTAAAGGTGTTGATTCCTAGTAAATACTCAGCTTGCAAACCCTCAGAACTTGTTTCTAAAGAACCTAGCCCAGAACGTGTCTATATTAGTCTGCTTTTCTATGTAAGAAACATGCAACTATTATGGTACAGAGCTGTAGCCTTTAGTTGCCTATACATTTGCAAGTTGATTAGAGGTTCACTGAATTGGACTGAGTAGATTTAAACTGCATGTTGGGTTCACTTTTGACCCATGTTTCTCATCTTCCCTGTATCAGAGGGCTTGGGAAAGAGCCCTTGTCATGGTAACAGTAGAGACGGAAGGGGCAATCCCTTCCACCCAGGCACATTTAAGTGTTAGCTGACTTCATTTATATTCATATATAGCGAGTCAAACACACCATAGTGACTGAGCCCAAAATCAATTGGACAGGATATTTCTTTGGGGGAAAAACATGTATGAAGAAGAAATTAATGGCTATTTTGAACAATAATTTATTGCCACAATGTTCTTTGCAACTATAGTTTTCATTTTTTTTTTACTTACATGCATTTTGTGTAAGATCTACATGAAATATATTACTTATTTTTGTATAAAGAATGTTAAACAGTGCCTGTCCAATAGTAATCATCAAATAAATATTAGCTTTATAACCTTACAATTAGATCTCCTGTCCTGATCATTCCCCAAGGTTCAGAGTCATCTGATGAACTGTCTGCCTACAGCTCTGGTAAGGTATCTGTAAGGTACCTCCAACACATTCTGCTGAATTCAGAATTCATAACATGATCCCCAGATCTGGTCCCTTAAGTATTTTGCACCTAGCAAACAACATGATTAGTCAGTTACATACCCACATAATTTTTGCAAATATTGAAGACAAAGGAATGAAACGTGAGAGGCAGCTAATAATCTGTCATGAGAAATCTGACATGCTGTCCTCAGTATAGGTAATCATTTGCCAAAGCCTCAAATACACACTAAGTCTTTCCAGAATCACTAATATATACTATTGCTAAAAGCCACATTATGAACTAGAAATCAATACTTTCTTGTAGATTTCTTCTAAATGCATAGTAAAATGCACAAATATTAAGTGTACAATTAGGTGAGCTTTGGCAAATGCATACACCTACAAAATATCTTCTTCTAATAAAGAATATTCCCATCATCCCAAAAAGAGACTTCATCCTCTTCAGAGTCAATCCTCTTCCTCAAGAGAATCAGTCAGTTTTCAATATTCTTTCACCATACAATAGCTTTGTCAGACCTAAAAGTTCATTTGAATAAAATCACTCCATATGTATTTCTCTGTATATGGCTTCTTTCACTTAGAATATTATCTGTGAGATTAATCCGTGCAAGATGCAGCATCAGTAAATTGCTCTCTTTTATTACTTAACAACATCCCATCATATGAACATACCACTAGTTTTTATCAGCTGTTCGATATATGGGCAATTCAGTTATTATCACTTTGGGCCAATTGTATTTTTAGATATTATTACCAAAAGAATAATGATTGTAAAAATGCAAAGTCTGTATATTTGGTTGCATATCCTTGGTCAAATAAGTAGTCATAGAATGATTGATGCATAAAGTAGGTACATACTGAACTTTATAAGAATTTGCTAAATTGTTTTCTCAAATAGTAAGTAGTACCATTTTAATACTACCATAAATGAGAGTATATTGCTTTGCATCCAAATCTATTTTTGCTATTATTTTTAGTTTTAGCTACTTAATGGGACTGATGTGGAATTGATCAAACTACAGCTGTAATTTAAATTATTTGATGAGCAATAAAGTTGGCCACTTTCTCATATTCTAATTACCCATTCACATATTTTCCCTTCTGAACTGTCAGTTCGAAACTTCTGTTCATTTTTTACTGGTTTGTTTGTTTTGAATTTTGTGCCTATGTTGATGTTTTTATATGTTCAAAATCCAAGAATTTAATCAACTACATAATTTGTAGACAAGCACTGGTGGCCTAGATATTCAGTTTCTTAATTTATATAACGGTATCTTTAAATGATTTTCATTTAAATGAAAAGTATTCATTTTGATGAAATATAATTAATTTCCATGTTCCAAAAATACTGCCTATCCACAAGAAGAAAAATTATGTTTTTTCTAGATTAATTATAGTTTGTGATTTATTTAGGTTTATTATCTTTTGTGTTAATTTTCTCTATGTAGTTATTCAGTTATTATTATACTATTTATTCAAAATACTTTTATTTGTACCTTTATCAAAATTACTTTACCATATTTTTCAAGGCCAACAGATAAACAACCTTATTAGTAGACCTATTTATGAATTTTCTAGCCTCTTCTCTTACCCTATTTTTATAGCCTAGTGATAACACCATATACCTATAGAAATTTTTGAAATCAGTGTGAATCTTTCAGAATTGTTCTTCATTTTTGAGAATTGTGTTACCAGTCTGTCTTTTGGATTTTCAATAAAAATTTTAGAATTATATCAATTTATAAAATCTGAGAAAAATAAGTTTAAAATTGACTTCTGCTGAGTCCAGGTTACTAAGGGCATTTATAAGGGGGAGAAGGTATTCTAGGGAATATAACATGTACCATTACTTCTCACAGTCCACTTCAAATTAATCTGATATCACTTTGTATATCAGGTTTAAATATTTTGCATCTATATTTATTCATGTGGTAGCCCACTATCTTTTGGGCTATTATCATCATAATTATGTCTACATACATTATCAACTCCATAACACAGTATTATATTTTTGGTTTAAATGCCAGATGTCTCTTTTTATGCTTAATGTTTTTTTAAGATACTGACATTTCAATTTTATTTTCAAAATTGTAAGAACACCAGCCAACTCTTCTCAATACTTTCAGGCAATGAATGGTACTAAAGAAGAACCAATTCTTGTTTCCAAGAAACAAAATTAAATTAGTCATAATTTACTGCTTCCTAAAGAAAGATTTTTTTTTTTAGCCTGTAAGTCAAATACCAGACTTCCTAGTTTCCCTGGACTGGAAGGCTGAAGGCCGTGGTTTCTAAGCAGCCCGTGAATCTGATGCTCAGGAGATCCCAAGCCAGTCTGCAAGTTTTGCAGTCCTCCAACCCTCTTGATCAGCTCTGGATCAGGACAGATCAGTCAGGTACTTAATCTCCTTGCCTTCCTGTTTCTCATCTTCTTTTCCTGTTCCCTCAGAAGGAGAAGGACCTAGTTTCTCACTTCCTTGTGCTCACTTCCAAAGATGATGTTTCTTTTGCCCACTGAAGTGTCAGCTACTATAAAGGTGGATAAAAATGTCTTTGCTATAATGGAAGATCTAAAAATATTATCCCTATTACACTAAATTTATCGAATTTTCAATTTCATTTCCAGTCATGTCCTCTTCGCAGCACCTCTAGGCAGAATTAATTGCTATCACATCTCTCAGAGCACCTTCCTTGTATTTCTATTTTATCATTTAGCACATTGTGAGTATAATTAGCTGCATGTTTGGTTTTCCCACTAGACTATGACATTCTCAAGGACAGAGGCTGATTCTTACTCATTTCTCCATTTCCCTAAAACTGGCCACAGGCCCTAACACAAAGTAGGTGCTCCTGAGATTCTCCTGCGAGCAGATCTGCTTGGAGCTAAGGCTTTCGATGAAAGAATAAAGTTAGGAACCGGGTGAGAAAGGAGAGTAGAGTCGCTGTGGGAAGCCCTGGTTTTGAACCTAAATTGTTTTATTTAAGGGACGCATGCATTCTTGGCAAAAAGTATAAGTATTTTTTCTAATAAATATATAAAGATATTAAAGCACTTTGATAGTATAACAACAGACATTTGATAACAATTTCAGATCTACCATCATTTTTCTTAATAAATACTATGCTTCAACAATGTCTTTATTCACATATCAGGTAGCCTCCATCTCAGAACACAAGGAAGCCAGTGTGGAATCATTAGCTTCTTCTTCTTTTAACTTTATGCACCCACCTGCATGCTCACTACTCTCGCGAGAATGTTTCAAGTCAGCTGCGATGGTGCACACCTGTAATCGCAGCAACTCTAGAAGTCAAATCACTAGCACTGCAGGTTGGAGATCAGCCACGGCAACTTAGAAAGGCCCTATCTCAAAAATTAAACGTAAAATAAAATAAAGGACTGTGTACATAGCCCAGCGGTAGAGCACTTGACTAGGATGCACGAAGCCCTTGGTGTAGGCCCCAATACGGGGAGAGGGAAATACTTCAGATAAATGACTTCGTTTAATTGGATTTTGAACATACTTTCATAAACCAGTATACAAATTTGTCATGATGAAAGTGAAAGTAGTATATAGCTCTATAATATCACCATGTATGGACAACAACATAAGGAATGCAACTAATGGAATGTCTTAATATTAAAAGTACTTCCAAGAAAGTTTCAAGGAATATTTCAGCCCATATTGGTATTGCTAACATCAGAACTCACATAAAAAGTGATTGCATAGGGAGGATTATTTAGATGTAAAATTTTATTAACACTTTTATAAATGTATAACTAGTCATTTAAAACAAATAGACTAAACAGAACAAAGCAGAAAGTAAAACAGTTTTCACAAGCAGAAGCCATCAATATTAATGTAACTCTTCTAGTCTATGCATACATATCTAAAGTGATAAAAAGTTTTGCAATGTGAGAATCTGGTTCATACACACAAACATTTACAAGAAAAAAATTAAATATAACTTTCTTAATTTAAAGGATCAAAATATATAAAAGTAAACTTTGTTAAATTTCAGATAAATGCCTCTTCAGTATGTAATCTTAAAAATATTTTCTAAGGAAGAAACATGATTATTATAATAATTCACAATATGGAGTCATTATAATTTTGTTTCTTAGAATCTATTCCATCCTGGTCTATAAAAATTATAAAATGTATACATTTAAATCTTCTACCATGTTCCATTTTTTAAAAATTTTGAAAGTGATCTAATCATTATCAAAATTTATATCTCATTGCATTTCTCTATAACACTGCTTTTCTATTGGAAAGTACTTTATTTTTATTTGTCTTTTGATGAGCTGTATTGTCTTGCCAAATAGTTTGGCTTAGCTTTGATTATTTTGTTCAGGAAAAATTTTTCCACATTTAAAATTGTAATTCTATTTCATGAATTACATTTGCTGTTCCATTTGTTCTATTCCATCTCTGAGAAGAAGTTAAGTCTACTATATTAAATAGAACTTGACTTTCATATCTTTCTCCCTAAATCTATTTTCTATTTTTCTTATTTATATTTTCAGATTTCCACTTATTTTGGACAATTTTTGAAATCTGAAGATAAGTTAATAGGCTATGTTATAGAATAGCATCTGTTTCCTTACATGACTGAATATAAAATCTCATCTGTCTTCCACTTTAAGTGTTTTGCTTTTTGTTTCTTGCTTTTTACTGTCTTTTTTTTTTTACCACCTTTGATAGATTTTTTAGAATGAATAGTGACTAAAACGCCCTAAAACTGAAACATATTTACTTTGAAGGTCAAATTAGCTTTAAATTAAAAGTATATAAACTAGACCATTTGATCATTAGCCAGTGGATATCACATTGGTGAAATTGGTACTGGAAACACTACTTTCCCAAAGCTTCCTCAAATATGAATCCTTTAAAGATCTACAACAGCAGAATGTATGCCATGATTTCTTCTGATACATGTGTGACAAAGTGCATAGCTCACACAGAAAAGATGCTGAATTTCTCATTTATTTAATTTGTCAACACACATTTTCCAAACAGTGCAGAAAACAATCTTATCCTGGAATTGTACACTGCAAGCAAGATAGACTTCAACTCATCAAGCATATACATAAATGTATATGTAAGTGCTGAAAGTGGGTTTGATAAAACAGAGATTATAAGATCTATAAATTCTAGACACATAGTTTGTCTAGGATTTCAACAAAAACAAAATTACACTTGCTTTTAGGTAGTTTCTCTAGTTTCCCCTAAAGAGCAAACAGAATAAAAGATACTATTTGTTTTATGGGGCCATAGATCTTACAGTCTTTTAGGATCCCAGGTTGCGTACCATTTTGTATCTTTTTATCTGAAAGTAAAAGTTTGGAAATCTTAGCACGCTCAGAGATATCACTGTGTAATTTCAAGTCTTACCCAAATCTCTCTTAATTGCCTAAGTTTAAGTCTCTAAGGCATCAACTTTATGGAGAGTGTTCTGCTTTCTCCCCCTATGCTGCCTCTCCTGCCGCGAACTGATTCTGGAAGGAAGATTTTCCAGTTAGATAAGCTACCTGCATTTGTTTTTCTCCCAAGCAAACCAGGAAAAGACAACGAGGAAAGACCATCAGCAAGTACTCAGAGGCCAAGCCTCTGAATGCAGTCAGAAGACAAGCGAAAGCAGTATTATAAAAAATAAAGGTTAGCCTACATGAGTCCTTTGTCACCTTACCCTTTTGTCACACTCAGATAGTTTTCTCTACACAAAAGTGATGCATATGACAAATAAGGGTGAAGTCACCCCAAATATTTATCTATGCACTATCATACAGTAAATACAACTTTGCAACTAGCTGGTTTTTGCTCAACATTGAGTTTTGAGATTGAACTATGCTCCTATTCATCTATTTCATTTATTTTAATGACTGTCCACTATTAATTATATAAATCTGCGGTGCTTTTAGTCTATTCCATAATGGATTGTTTTCATTTATTTTTAACTGTTACAGAGATTCAATAAATTTATGGTCTATTCACCTTAATGGCAATTGGAGGAGTTTAAGGTACTTTCAATTAATTTCTCTTACACCATTTTTCATGCTACTGCAGTCTGGTTTCTTGTTCCTCTTTAATTTTCCTCACATTAGCTTTTCTTAAGACTTCTACTATGTACTTAGCCATAACAATACCATGCATTTACCAACTGATTTGAGAGTGTTGTTCTTTATATCCTATTCACCTTTCAACATTTAGATGTCTTTTGGTTGAATACATCTTTAATAGCTTTATTCTTGGGAAATACATACACTGGAAACTGTTAGATTCTGTTTACCTATAAAAGGCTTTCTTTATTTCTTATATCTTATGATCATTCTTCTGATTTTTTTTTAAAAAGTCCCAACATAATGTTTTCAGATTGTTTAAACTGTCAGTCTATTTTCTTCTAAGAGGAATCTACCATGGGTTCTGCTCTGGTTCCTCTCATATAAAGCCCTCATCTCAATTGACAGCTTTGTAAAACCTTGAATTGACCTTCTGTAAATTATCATTTTATTAGTTCCTTGAGTAAATTTATTTTTATTTATCTTGTTCAACAATTAACATTTTTTTTCTTAATTACGGTAAGTCTTGCCCCTCTGATCTCTTCATGTAATTCCCACTCCCATTTTCTCTATTCTTTCCTGCGGAAACTCCACCATCTTTATGTTGGGTCTCCTCTTCCTACTGCCCATGCTTCAAGCTTCTGTTCTGCATTTGCTGCCTTTAACTCCTCGTGGCCTACTCATGACTTCCTTGAAAATATATTCTCACCCATTCATTTTTCTTCCCCAGAATGTAGTCTTACATTTAACCTCTCCATTGAGGTTTTTTAGGACAGGGGATACATTTTTCCATTTCTTTAACTTCTATGTAGTTCTTGTTCAGCTTTTTTTTCCCCAAAATACTTCAGTTTATCCTTCTGATTTCTACGCTACGCTGTCTGCTTTGAATCACATGACAGCATCTTACATTTGTTCTGCCATCTTCAGCAGATGAAGTTTCCTCCTTGAGACCCTTTGTTCCCTGCAGCAGCCCAGAATCCAAGCCCAACCCTCCTTGGGGCACAGGATACTTCCTGCCCCTCACAGGCCAGACTTTTGCAAATTAACGAGCTTCCTTGCTATTTTCCTGACCTTAGTGAAAAGGAAGCTATTCTTGGACTTATTTCATACCTGACGTGAGCACTTAGGACTCTAAGTTTGTATAAAAGAGGTTCAATTCCAGTCTCGCATTTGTATAAGATCTAAAGCTGAGACTTTGAAGTTCCTGCTTCAACAAAATACCCACCCAAGACAAATTCATAAACACATGCACGGATACAGAGACACACTTCTTAGAAAGGTGACAAGGTGACTCACCAAGTAAATATGAATGAAAAGAATCCATAATACTAATAGTGTATGTTTTTATATTTTATCCAAACTATGTTTAATGAGGGAAGGTGATTTTTCCAAGTCAGTGTTTTGTATTTTACTTTTGAGATAGTGTCTCACTATGTAGTTCAGGTGGGAGCTGAATTCACTATGAAGCCCCAGGCTTATTTAAATTTGTGGCAATCCTCCTGCCTCAGCCTCCCAAGTAGTGAGATTATAAGTGTGCACCACTATACCCAGCTCCAAATCATTTTCATCTAATATGTTAGCTAGAAGAGCTCTGCTTCTCTTTGGATTCCTAAGTATAAACAACTAGTGATTTCCATTGTTGGCCATATTGTGTGTTCAAAAAATTGTTATTTTAGTTAAAAATGAATTATAATCCTTCTGAACTTTTAGTGTATTTAATTCTGATGACTAAAAATCATCTTTTTTATTCTAGAAAGATTTATAATCTCTTAAAGAAACCTGAAATAATCTTACTTCACAATATCTTCAACCTCAAATAGTCTTACTGGTAGATGTGGTGGCACATGCTTATAAATCCCAGCCCTCAGGAGGCCTAGGTAGGAGAATTGTCACAAGTTCAAGGCCAGTGAGGGCTACATAGTGAGTTCAAAGCCAGGCTGAACTACATAACAAACTCTGTCTCAAAAAAAAAAGTCAGACTGGATTAATAGATTAATGCATAGATGAACATTTCATCTTTTTCACAAATATTAAGCCCTAAAATTCATTTCTTAGAAATGCCATTCTTCATTTAAGAAAAGACAAAATGTGGAATCTCTTTCATTTTCCAGTGCCTCATTTTTCCTTTCTACACACACACAAAAACATGCCTTACTACCTTCATCTTGCCAACAATATTTGCCAATTCTTATGCATTTATTATGAAGCTCAGCTAGGAATTTTAAACCCTAGTGATGAACTCCATTCATGAAAGGCTATGGCCTTGTAATGATGAACTCCATTCATGAAAGGCTATGGCCTTGTACTGCAAGAAACACACCTACTCTTACAAGCTTTGCTTCCCTATTCCACATCATTTAGAGAAAGGAGGGAGATCTTTTGAGGAGACAGAACTTCCTGATTTTGATTAAATGGATCCATTAACGCAGGCAAGAATTAAATGCAACTGAAAAGAGCAAGACATTTCAAGAACTCTCTGCTTATTTTAACTGTAAACCAGCACTATATGAAGAAACAATCTCTCAAAGACATATATTTAATTACTGTGTCTATTTTCATTATTTCTCCCATACAGTGAATTCCATTTATTTATTTAACCAATAAAGATAAAAATTATAAACCCAACCATTTCCTTTTTTTATATGGTTATTCAAATTGGAATCCGCTCCCTCCTTTTACCAAGAAGTTTTACAATTTACAACTATGGTTCATAAACCTTTTCAGGCATTGTATAGTGACAGATCCCAGAGCCAGATGGTTTGAGGGCTACAAGACTACAGAAACGCACAGGAACATTTACAGTGATTAGTTGGTAAGTGTCATCATTTTAACAATGGCCAATTAGCAAATCCTAATAAAGTTTGTGGAGGACTCATGAAAGTTAATCATGCCTGAATTCTTGCCACACAATCACCTCACTTTAAGCAATGTATGTTGCTAAAAATTACAAATCAATGGAACATTTATAAATAAGAACATAAGCTTGCACAGGCTCAAATTACCATTGAAGACACATTTTATCTACACTTCTGATTGATTTGCTGTTGGAAATGGCTCTACTGAAGTTCTGTACTATTTTCTTTCTGCCTCTGTTAAATAACAAATATTTCAGTGTCCCACGGGAGTCTATAATTTATATCGCAATTCGAATTTTTTGGAAAACTGAATAATTATTCCGTGTACTAGGAAAAAGAAGTATACTTACAATACAGAAACAAGTATTATTGAATTATTATAAGAAATTCCTCTAGAGAATGAGAGATGAAGGTGGTGGGAAGATTAAACTCAGAGCAAGTTCTTTCATAATCATCTCCTTTAACTTCACAGTCCCCCTACAAGGAGGAATGCTTGTTCCCACTTTACAAATTGCAATGAAGAGGATTAGAGAAATTGAGTGGCAGAGCAGAATTTGAATGGATTTCTCTGATTCCCAGGACCATCCGGCTTCTACTCAACAGTGTGCCTTACCTAGAGCCACATCTGGAAGCTAACATTCAGAATTTCAGGAAGAGGTTCCTGAAAATACAAAGGTGTGTTAACTTAAAAGTAAGCAGGTTAACTTACAGAAATACAATAATGTAGATACGTATGGATCAAGGCAAGTTCTGAAGTCTTCGAGTAGATATAAAAGTAAGCTGTGTCCATTTTCTACTTACCATAAGTATTTGTTTCAAAATTCCATTGTATTTGGTTTTAACATATGAACTACTGCCATCATCTCAATTAGCAAAGGAAGAAATTACTCCGCTGGTGCCGAGTCATGGAGACGAGTCCTCATCATTATTCTGTGAAGCTACTCCGTGGTCTGTGCAGTACCTCAGACTTGCTACTGAATCATAGTAAACAAAGTACTGAGTGGCATCATCTCTAGTGACTCATTAACTTGTCTTTGCACCAATTCTACACCAATCAGAAAGTATTCCTGATCAACGGTCTCCAGCCCAGGCAATCAACTTGTTGGTTTCCAGTACCGGCGTTAGGAACCAGGGCATTCACACTGAGCCACATGCCCTGTCCTTTTTTAAATTTTTGTTAAATTCTGAGACATGGTCTTGCTAAGTTACTAAGTTGCCCAAGTTGGGCTCAAACTTGGAATATTCCTGCTTTAGCCACTCAGCGTGCAAAGACTGCAGGGGTTTGCTCAATTGCCTTGACGTAAGAAATGATCACTGATTTTGATGGTTTAGCTGTGATTCTGATCAATTATACTAAAAGACAACAATTTCTTGAATTTTTCTGATAGTTAATGGTACCCTTGACAAGCTGTGCATCAAACCCAGGCTTTCCTCTGTTTTTGTCTTCCAAATGTAAACCTATCAAGATTTCTGTGGATTCAGAGTTACATTATGGGAATATGAATTTGCAAGGGGTAATCAAAAGATCAGTGGACATCAGCCCTCAAAACCAAAATTATTCCAGGAAAAGACAAGTTCCTTTGAACACTAGGGTAAGTGTTCATTAGCAAGGAGGAGTATTTTGAGGGTAATTAGGGCAATGTTCCTTTTACTATAACACATTTCTTTATTTAAACAATCACTACTTTTTATGATTGCCCCTCATTAATCAAATGTTTACAGAAAATTCTGTTAAATTAAGAATATTATTTTATACCCTCCTTCACCTCTTTCACCAGATCTGGTGCTGTACAACTTCTGACTCTTTCCCAAAGTCAAAAAGACTGTGTCTCAAGTGGTCAGTGATGTTGAATGTTTTCTCATATATTTCCATCTGTATTTCTTCATTTGAGAAGTGCATATTCATTACAAATGCCCACTTTTGCAGTGTGTCTTTGAATTTGGAGATCCTGATATTTTTCAGTTCTTTTATGTTCCAAATAGAAATCCCTGAAAACTCAGTGTTTTGAATGGATTCAGGACATCAAGGCAGCCACAGCAGTGAGATGAAAGACCCTCATGAAAGAGGACTTTCAGAACTGCTTCAGAAAGTGACAACAGTAAGAGATAAGTCTGTTATTGTAAAGTTAAATAGCTTGATGAGTATTAAGGGCAATTTATCTTTTATTGTAATAAATTTAAATATTCAACTTATTTTTCAATTGCATTTCATAAATCTCCAAATAAACTTCAACTGTCAATTTAAATTCCTGTCAGTGACATGCACAAAGTAGATTTGGATCTTGTTTGTTTGTTGGCTATGTTTTTGCTTACTTTTGTTTTTAAAGTGTTAAATACAAGGGGGAAAAGGGTGGAATTAAATCATGAAGATCATTTCAGCAATAGTAAGATCTTGTAATAAGGTGGAGCTAGGGAATAATTTGATTAGGGAAGTATAATTTTAAAATGACCAACCAAACTTTATTTCTCAACATGTAGCCTAAGGAAGAAGGAAGAGCAGTGATAATCTGAAATTTCAAACCTGTAGGCTAGAAGATTGAAAATACCATTGACAAAGAAAGGCAATCAGAGGGAAAATCCAAATGGGTTTCAGAGAGGAAGGAGTATTGAGTTACGTTGTTTTCAGTACCTACTGGGGAAGATGGTCTTGAGTTCACAAGGCTGCTGTATCTGGTTTTACAGTGGTGCACAGTAAATTCCTAAATTGAAGAAATCTCTGACACCTGAAGAGGTGTCATAGGACAAAGATGAGCCTAGGAGGTTTGCAAAAGGAACTAGATCTATTGGAGCATTTTTATATAAAACTACCAACTATAGAGACAGACACAGCACTGGGATTTTGTATTATGGAAGTCAAAAATAACGAGGATCTCACAAATGCATATCTCATATAAGAAAGGCACTGAAGATTGTAGTAGTTTTCAAGTATTTTCTATGAGATGGTTTCTGAGTTTACAATTTAAAGATTTTGTTCAGAGTTATAAGAGTTATGACAATCCAGATAATCATACAACTAAGTAGATGGTAGAAAGGTTTCTCAAAATCCATTAAGCAACATTTTGAAAATGGGAAAGTGGACAGACCATATATTTTAACAAGACAGCCTTGGAGAAATACATGAACTTTAACTAATGAAAAATATGCAAATGCACCTCATTACATTTTAGTGTTAAGTGAATACACTGAGTAATGTTGCATAAATGTCCTCAGCAAATTTGGAAAAGGTTTACAATTTGTTCCTAATAGCAATATAGAAAAATTAATTCTTAATTGTAATACCTAAGGCTCTAGGAACAAGGACTGGCTGCCCCACATAGTTTTTATTGAGGTATATATAATCTTAATTTTGTGCTCTTCTGACTCGGGAAAATGAAATTCATTTATTTAAATTATCTATGCAACTGTAAACAATGTTCCCAGTAAAATTGTAAGAATATGTGGACATCACCAGAGGTAGAATGATCTTTTTTTCCCATTTTAATGTAACATGGCACTGTGATTCTGGACATAAAATATTTAATGCAGAAAAACGTTAAATTAAAATAACTTGTGGTACCTAATTAAAGATAAACCTTAGGGATTCCTGTCACAGACACCTCCTCATGTCCCAAACTCAACAGAACACACTCATTTTTGCCTTTTTGCTCACTATACTCTCTCATCTCATCCCGAAGGGTGGAGAAATATAAGGTCATTTGCATTTAAAAACTGTGTACGGTCAAGTTTTAAATATTGAATCTCTAATAAAGTACAAGAGAGGTAGGAACAACTAAGAGAGTCAGCTTGATATTTCAGGATTCACTTAGCCCAATGAACACTAATCCATAGTATGTACAAGGTAATTTTAATAAAGTGCAATTAACCTGACAGGAAGTTCTTACAGTTACATCATGTTTGGCTACTGCTCCATTTAAATATGACTTCCATCAAAATATGTAAAACATTAGGCCTATGTTCATAATGAAAAGGTATCCATCTAGTGAAACTCACTTTAGCAAGATTTACGACAACCATGAACTAAATTTCTAACATCCAGCTATAAATAAATAATTGCTGGGTTTTTTTTTTACTTTGACTAAATGCACTTAACAGTTCTTTGCTGAATTTTATACTTCAACAGGGAATTTAAATTTTCCATTTATATTCTATGCACAAAAGATGCTTGTAATGTCTGATTTGCCATAAAGAACAGAGCTAAGCCATTTTTAAAACCACAAACTCAAGATGTCCCCAAAAGGCAACTACAAATAATAAAGGCAGTTTTTAAGGCATGAATCTATTTTATTTAAATTACATCAAATGTGTAGAAGGGACTATTTGAGCAAAGAATTTGTTATTTAAACACTTTTGCTCAAATCTCAGCTGCACCTGGCATTTTCTCTTAAAAAAAATTTAGGAAGCTAATCCAGTATGATAAAGATTATGTATTATTTAATTACACACAAAATTATGATTCATAAAATATTTTGCCTCTTAGAAAATACTCCAGTTATTCTACAAGGAACAGTATAGAATACCAAAAATATATACAACCATAGAAGCAATTAAAATCAGTAATAAAAATCAAACATAAAATCAGTGTACCATGCCAGAGGGCCTTTTGAAATAAAAGAGCTTTAAACCCACAGAACATAAAAGAAGGCTAATTCAGTGGTTGTCCTCAGTTAAAAAGAGAGGACATTCCATAGTCCTTGGCTGGCAAGCAGAAATTCTTCAAGGTGCGCTAGTAAGTTTCAGACTGCAAATTGTATTTCCCTGAAAGTTCGTCATCATTCTGCTTTATTTTATTTTGTTTTGTATTTTGGTTTTAACATGATCTTTCTAACATGCTCTCCTTAGATAAGAATGTCATTAAAAAGATCTTAGCTACAAGAGTCAATTATAATTATAGGTCTACTACTTTTCCATCACCATGTTGACCTTTTAACTTTATGCTAAAAAATGTAAATTCAATTATAGATATGGAATTGTGCCTCTACTTTTAACATCACTCATGGTTCTTGAGAATCTAAACATCTGAACATTTATGGATAAAATGAGAAGTAAGGGTAGTTCTGAGCAAAACCACCCCTCTTTCTAGGAAAAAGGCAAATTGAAACCATAGATCTACATAGATATATGTATCTATATACAGATATATATAGATACAGATATGTGACTTTCTGATAGGTATGAAATACACTCATGTGTCAAGAATGAATCAAAAAAGATCTAAATAAATTGTTGACAAATTTTAAAGTATTGCATTAAAGCAGAATAGACAGAGTTCCTATCCCATAATCTTCATAAAAAGTTGAACTGCCAGCTTCTTGAGGTAAATGGTCCGATGTTACTCTAGAACTCTGATCTCAGCATGAATGCAGTGAATGAGGTATAAAATTCATATTTCTTTGCAATAATGAACTCCAAGACATCATGATTTAATACAGCTTGGCATACATTTTGAATATGACAAATGCAAGATAGACACTTTGTCACAAAAAGTATGCATTCAAGTAAATTTCAAACAGATCTATCTTGCTTAACGTATTTTTAGTTTTTTTCTAACATCAATGTATTTGAAGACAAAACTTCACACTTCCTTTCCACCTAATCAGAAGAGGCTTTGTGAAATTCACAAGAAGGGAAGAGACAGAAAAGAACATTCACAAATAGGAGAAAACTTTTCTTTTTCTTCTCACTTTGCATGAGAAGAGAAGTTGTAAGAGACAGAAAGTGAGACATTAGAAGGGATAAAAGTAGCGAACTCATTTATGTGAAAAAAAAAAAAATTCAAGTTTAGAAGCTGTCTCTTACCTGCTAATGTCTCCCGACCTGGCTTCCTGGCCCTGCCTTAGGTTCCCACAATGGCCCACGGAGAAGCAGACTTCTTGGTCCTGGAAGTATTGGGAATCTCCAAACTTGAGAAAGGCAGTTCTGGAGAACAAGTGTGAGAAAAAGTCAGGCGTAGCTATTAAGGAATTTCTGAGGCTGTTTTGTCATTCAATGAGCACAGCAAGATGTCGATTTCTGGCAAATACATTTGACTTGAACCAAAACTGGAAGCCAATTCATGAACAAAATAATGGGGGTCCTAGGAAGAACCCAGGGCTCCACTGTGGATGCCTCAACTGAATGTAAGTCTCTTTAATTCATCCTCAGGTGTGTACAGTCTGCCCTTCATTCCATGAAGTGACAAATGTCATAAAGGCCACATTCAGTCCTTGCATTCAAGGACAGGCTGAGTGAATTAACAGATCTACAGAAGAATGGATGAAATCCATGCCAAGAAGCTTGATCACTTAATATAATAATTTATTAAAAATACGAATAAGCCATCTAAAGAGGATAGATAAGGAAAAGCAAAAAGAAAGAGGTCAAATACAAAAGAAGGAAAAACATAGTGAAAAAAAACAAGCAAAATTCCTCTAGGTGGAAGATTGTATCGTCCATATTGGGAGTATAATTAAAAGCAAAATTTCCTGCCAACCCAGTGAAAGCCATGAAAGTTAGAAAAGAAAGAAAACAAGCTTTTTACTGAATCATAATCAAACCCGAATATGATGCACATCAGAAGCAGTCCAAAGACCAAAGGATGTCACACTCCTTAATATAGCCAGACAGATACAACTCACTACACACTTTCTCAAAATTACCAATATTCAGTCTCAAGAAAGAGAGTGTGTCAGCACCATTATACACCTGGTTCATCTTGGATTCACCTGGGATTTGGAGCGGTCATCTATGTTGCCTAACTGGCTTTATCCAAAAAGAAAATAAATTTCTCATCTTTATGACAGGAAGTATTTTCTAACTTGGTACAAATTGTGTCTTACCTTCCTAGAGAAATTGGGAGATAGGGTGCCTAATTTCTGTGCTTACATTTCAAAGGCTGGCTCCCAGAAAGACATTCCCCACTTTGAAAACTGACAAAGAGGCTTATTTAGTTTTTGAAAGGATTTATACACATCTCTAAGCATTTACACTACCAATTTTATAAAGTAAATGCCCTATGAAAACCAGAGAGCTCTCCTCTTTCCCGATTTTCAGTAAGAGGATTAAGTATCTTAGTTTTATTTTCCTTTTTGTACAACAATACTGAAGCAAACATTTAAAATGTATGTTTTTGAAAATTTAAAATTTGTACAAGAAAATAGTGCATCCATAAAAAGAACACCTGATATGAAAATTAGCTGCAGATTTAAGAGGTTTTATAAATTGTCAAAACCATGAGCAGTTACTGGAAACATTAAAGGAGATTGAGGTTGAATAGAAACTATTTTAAATTTAAGGCATATAGCAGTTCAAATGGAATAATCCAACATCATCTACTATTCATCAATAAATAGAGAGCAGAAAATTGAGCAAAAGGAAGTAGAGAAAATTCCCTGAGCACTAACCAGCATAAATTGTAGAAGATCTAACAAAAAATAATCCTAAGAAAGTGCATATAGTTATTCCTGTTGCAAAAATTTTGACCTATAGGGCCAGAAGTGCGAGACAAGAATCCTACTCATGGCGGTTCACTAAACTGCAGCTGACAGCAGAGACAACTGAGTAACGCTTTCAATGCTTTGAGATGAAATCATCTCAACCTAGATTTTCCTACACAGTTCAGACTTGAAGGAGAAATAAAACTTTTAAATACGCAAAAGTCAAAATGTTATTGATCAAATACTTTTCCATTAAAAAGAAGAAAAGGCAGAAAGAGAAGGAAGCCAATGAACTAAAAAGGGGTTCAAGAGAAAGGAAATATTGGAAATCAAAATAACTCCTCCAAAACCATTAGAGAGAACTCTGGAGATGAAAGTTGAGCAAATCATCTAGAAAGCATTTGTTTCTTTGCTCTACCAAAAATTCGAGTGTTCTCTTAGAAGAAAGTGAGCAAAATGGCAAGTACATAGACTATGGATTTAGAAAGTAAAGAGTTTCAATGGTGAGATGAAGAAATGTACTTATTTGACAGAAGAAAGACCCAAAGAAACTCAAAGAAAAAAAAATTCTACATTGAAGTCATGATTAAATGATTAAACCATGAACCAAAATAAAATATGTCATGATATTGGCAGTTTATGGAGTGTAAGAAAAGAGGGGTGAGAAAATAAGAAACTTGGAATAATCTTCCAGCAACACTAGTTGATGAGCCCGGGAAATATTTTGTTGGCAGTGTATAAATAATGCTATATCCAATGTCTAGGGAAATGGTTTAACAGATAAGTAGAAATTTCAAATTTTTTATTTAGTGAGGCTCAGATTCAAAAGACACTCAAGAAGCACTGATTTAAATAAATTTGGGTTAAGTAGTCTAATGATATGGTAGAAATAAAAATAAGTAAGTAACATTGGAAAAAGATGAGGAAAGAGTTAGAGGGGGCAGTGCATCTCCTCTGTCCTGGTGATGAGACACTGGATTTCTTCTCAGGGATTAAATATAGGATCGCTTGTGTGAAAACATTACATAGTGCTGTCAGGGTAAATTACAGAAATGTGAAGACAATGGCTATAATAAATAACTTACAAGATGTAGGACTGGGCTTGGGAAAAGAAGGGAACATTTCACTTTAAATTTATGTTATTTATTGTCTACATTTATTTCAAACACCCATAATATTTTCTAAATTATATATCTTATAAGGTACAATTTTAGAAGAAAAGACATATGTCACCCTCTTTTATTAGCTCAAATCCTCTCCTAAATCTTGCCTTTAGTTCAGGCAATGTTCTTTGTCTCACAGATGGTCATAGCTGGAGTGATCTCTGTGGATTGACTTTCCCTGTTATTTGTAAAACTGTAGTTGATTTTATTATCCATATGATATTCACTATACAAAGACCTTCGAGACCTATTCCTGTTTGAGTACAGTATCATAAAAAGTATCTTTGTCTCTGCAGATAAATTGTCTCTTTTCTTTTGTCAGAAAATAAAAATTATGATACCCTTAGCTATAAGGAAACTTAAAAGTTAAAGGCATTGCTCTTTTACAGTTATTAATTCACCTATGTTCCTAAACTTTTAGATCTCTTTTATTCTGCTTTTATTCCTCTTATTCCTGTTGATGGATTAGGCATTTGGAGAGCTTCCTCAAATATTTGAATTTGAAAAATTTTTACAGATGTTACATACAGCACAAATGATTCGTTCCACTAGTATGACAGATGTTTTTGCTTTTCACAGTTGTGCCATATCTCCCCCTAATACATTTTAAATTTCTTATTCATGCCAATTAAATATATTATTTCCCCATTCCCCTATCGGAATGCCACATTTGTAGCAGGTGTTCAATAAATGTTTCCATGTTGACTGACTTAATCATAGTTACCACAGTTTTTCAATTTATGGTAAACAGTAAAAAATTTTTCCCAAGCTACATATAAACAAAAGGCAAGTGTTTTACCTCTTAGCTACTTTTATATGTGCTAATAAAATTCTTCTATAGGAAACAAAGCAAATATAAAAGACTAAGTTGTGATTCATAAACACAGAATTACTGCAGTCACATTTCACTGGATCACTTTAAATGCAATTTTCACTTTTAGAAGTGAATACATAATCTAGACAATAAAAAATCCTTATGAACAAATCCATCCTGAATCAAACACAGTAGCAAGATATGTATTTTTCTCCACAAACTCCTGCCATTTATGTGTTGTTGTTGTTGTTGGGTTTTTTTTTTTTTTTTTGACACTTGGTCTCACTGTGTAGTGAAAGCTGGTTTTGAACTCACTTATGTAGCCCAGGCTGGCCTCAAACTCATGGCAATCCTCCCGCCTCAGCCTCTGGGATTACAGGCATGCACCACCACAAACCATCCTGTGTTTGTGCATTTAACAAATATTTGGAACTAAGTAGAGATAAGTGAAACAAAGTTCTAAAATCCTTCTGATAAAAATCAATTCCTACATCTTTTAGAGCCCAGTCTGCTAAACATTCAGCCCACCAAAAATGGAGCTTCCTATTCAGGGATCATTGGGCAGTGATGGTTTCTTATTGTACCACTGTCACAGAAATACTTTGAAAAATAACCTTGGGCCACTAATTCACTCTGAATCACCACTATTTCATGATCACTCAGAAGCTTCAGTTTCCTCAGAGGTAGGAAAACCAATGTCCCTTAAAAGGCTGGATATTTAATTTGATCAAGAGAGCTATCTTTTGGTGGATATATAGGAAGTACTGTGACCATGGTGCGATATACACACTAGTGTATCTATCCTCAAACTTTTCTTACATGAGCTTGAAAATTTTTCCACTGTGCTGTTAGCCCATTAGGTCAGGGCATCCTTGGCAAAAGGGTAACTAAAAAATAGCTTAGCCAAAATAGCACAAACATCAACATCCATGTATAAGAAAACATGTGTCTAACAATCTGTAGATGTTCTGAACAAGAAAAAGGGTAGGATATTGTGCTGGAGTCTGGAGGTTTGCATAAGTCCAAGAGTGCAGAGGGAAGTTGCCAAATGAAGAAATCAGGGGAGACTTTGAGAAGCAGGAGTAAAATGGGAAAGAATTAGAGCTCAAAAGAGAATGAGAAAGCACCCCAATATGTAAGTGCCACTGCTTTTCCTGAGGCCTTCTATACAGACTGAAACAGCAAATAGCAAATGAAAGAGAAAACAGATCATTAAAAAAATAGTAGATTTTTATTAGAAAATGTGGATAATAGCTAGACTCTAGATAATAAGCTAAGTCACAAATATGTGTAAGTGATAATCATTTCATGCTTCTTGAAGAAATACTACTTGACCAGACCAAGACAATGTCTTGAAAGGAAAGGGCTGACGCAGAATGACGGATCACCTTGGGGTGAACTCCTTAAGAAAATGAAACCCAAAACTGGTTCTTTTAAAAGAACACTTAATTAGGAGGACAATTATGAGCAATGATTCCCATCTATTGCTGCGTGTTAGGATTCCCAAGATTCAGCTTCCAACTGACATTCTGACATAACTGAGCCAAAATGGGACCCAGGTGCCAATATGTTTAAGGTTCCCAGAGTGATTGATTTTAGGGTTTAGGGTGCTCTTAGGGTTTCAAACCACAGTCAAAGCCTGGATGTCAGCTTTGGAATGCTTAGAAACTGCTGCTCGAGGTATCTGCTTGCCTATAATTCTTGTTCTTCCTTTTGTCATTTTACCACTCAACTGTTGGAGTGCTACCACCTGCTACAGTTTAGATACTGAGTATTCACCAAAAGTCCATGTGTTAGAAGCTTGATCACAAGGATAGTGCTATTGGGAGGTGTCAGAACTTTCTGGAGATGTAGTTGAAGCTAAAACAGTAGCTATTATTTAGGAAGTGTGAGCCGACCAGCAATTATCAGTCAGCACATAAGCACCACAGATATTCAGTTTGCAAAGAGAGAGGGACTCAGACACATAAACAGCAAATTTAGGATAGAAAGGGAATGAGAAAACTGGAGAAGGGAGGCCATCCGATGTGCCTCAACAGATTCTGAGCCCTGAGTACTTAGCAGGTAAGGATGCTGTGAAGGAAAGAGTTTCATGTGAGAGAGGGGGTCACTGAGGACCATATATGCCTTAAACATGATCATATGCAAGCTCATTCTTACTGACTTTGCTGGCATTGCTCAAACATTTATTCTTAGGAATACTTCTAACCATAATCTTTAAATAATCAATGACCTTGTTATAATTCACAAAGACCCTTTACTTATTGATATTCTCCAAATGCATTATTCTCCTCAAATATAGAAAATAAGATAAAGTTGGTGTCACTTTGATTAAGATTTACTGAGTTCTATTAAATTTCATATGCACATAACCATGGAGGCAAATATTAAAATATGTACACTTAAAACTCCCACATAAATATCAGAGTAAAAATCTTACATAACAAAGAATTTATAGTTTAGTAATCCCCGCTGGTAAGCCTATGATTAAAAAAGTAGTATAAGCAAATGTAACAAACATAAAGAACAATATTATGAAACTAGTAGATTTTTGTTAATACCATGAAATACAGGGTTTCTGTTATCATTGCTCCCTGATTTCAAGATTCATACATATTTAAAAATAAACATCAAATTCAGGCCATCTTATGAAAATAATAGTATCTTACTAGAAAAGCCAATGAGCTGCATTTGTGCCATTTTTCACTGGTAGACAAAAATGCTCTGTAACGGGTGCATCATCTGCCCTGACAAAGGAGTTGATGGTCCATCCTGAAAATGTCCAGTAGAACTACCTGATGTCAAAGAATTTCCATTTTCAAACATGGTCCAAAAATGAAAAGAAACCATTGAAGTTGGAGGAGAAACTGCTGTCACTCTCATGGTGTCCTAATGGCTTTTCCCATGTAAAGGCTTTCATGGAGTTTTTTTAGTACCATTCAAGACTAAGCACCTCTGAGGAGTTGATCTCTTGTGACTCACACTGACTTACCGGGAACTAGGAGAGTCTTTAGGGGGTAGAGGAAGTAGTGGTAGGAAAATATACTCTGCAAAAAAACAAACTTGTGTTTTCAAAATGCTGAACTTACTCAGTCATGGGAATTTATTTGCAATATTTATTTTCTGACTTTTAATTTAAGCACTTCCATAGCCAGCCCTTGGTAATTTTCTGTAGGCAGCCCATGAGGGCAAACTTACTGGTTCACTTCTTCCATAAAGTGCCTCACAGACCCCAGGATTCTCTCGTCCCTCTCCCTTGCCTCATTAAAATGTATCTGTCCTGTATTTTATGCCTCTGGGTCTGAGTTCTGTTATATAATTTGACTGGTTTTTTTTTTTTTCCTATTTTGGCTTAAGGTGTAGCTGACTCAATATGTGAAGTCCACCAGAGAATCTGTTTTGCATTTTTCAACCAGGGTCATAAATCCCTCAGCCAAAAGTAGTAAAGAATGCATGATGGAAATTTTACACAAGATGAAAGGTCACAAAGGTCTTTGAAGATTTTTTTCAAACAAAAATAGTTTTCCTGTCTTTCTCAGTCAGGAGTGGAAAGGAGGCATCCTGTGGCATGGTTGGCACCCGGATGGGCTGCCAAGTAAATGCTCAGTAAGTGTTCACTTAATTAGCGAACTTTTCCTTAACTAAATGAAGAAGAAGGGAAAAGAGGGCAAAGAACCACTCCCACTGAAAATATGAGACTGCAGGAGGAAGTCTAAGAAGTCACATTCAGGGAAGTAGCAAAGGAGTCAAGATAGGACTGATTCACAGCTGCAAGTGGGGGGAGATTTCCAAGGAGACACCGGACTGTTGACATTACCTGTCCTACAGACCTGGAAAGCAAGGACCTGAGAGCAGAAAATTGTAGACTGATTATCAGGAACTCATTGTCTCCTCTAAAGAGACTATTCTTTAGTGATGTGTTCAGGAAGCACATTGTAAAATCCAGAAATCAGATAAAATAGGAAAATGGGGGCAATGAGGGCAATGAGGGCATTCAGACTATTCTTAGAAGGAGGTTGGCTTCCAGGAAAAGAAAAAGAAATGATGGTGCAATGGGCTGAAATGAACAAGAAAGAGTGATCACTGCAGGTAGGAGAGGTCTGGCAATGTTTCCACGCTGAGAAAAAGAACCCAGTTGAGTGAGAGAGGTAGAAACAGGGAACAAGGAAGTCAAGGCTGATCCAAAGAGGGACAGACTATATAATTTAATGAAATTGAACTATATAATTTAAAGAAATAGATAATGAGACAATGTTTAATTTAAAATTTGAGATGTAGGAGAAGGGAGTGAACCACTCACATATAAAACATAAATTGAGGTTATTCTCATAGTATGGACTAGAGCTGGGGAGATTGAGGAGAATGGGAAATCCTTAGAAAGAAATACCAATATACATAGAGGAAGTATATTTCATTCAGAGAAGAGCTATGAAGCCTAACACAAATGCAAAAAAATTTTAAACTGAACAAATAAAGCATGAAAGTAAAGAAATAAAATGTAAAGTTGTTAAAGCAATGACTCCACCGTACATAACATAACATACTGGGTGGGTGCATGTTGAATTATTTTTTCCTCTTTATAATTTTACTATTATAAATTTAATTCGGTAGCCTGACATTGTGGGTTTCACAGGTACAAGTGATCAATTGGAGATAAGGTGTTCAGTCCAGAGACCATGGAACTATTATTTTTCTCCTTGTTCTCTAATAACTGTGAGTCTTGTCATTTCAGCTAGAACCTGTGAGTGTGTGTGTGTGTGTGTGAGAGAGAGAGAGAGAGAGAGAGAGAGAGAGAGAGAGAGAGAGGGAAAGAGAATGAGATACCTCACTTTGTAGCAAAAGAGTAATGGGGGAAAATAATATTTTATTAATACATATTTGCACAATATAAAGATTACATTCCTTACAGGGAGTTGATACATGTACATAGCATCTCACTTCTAATCACAGCAAAGTAATCCTAACCCCAACCACTTGGCAGGCTGAGACAGGAGGATCACAAATTAGAGAGCTTAGCTTCTGAAACTTAGCAAAGATACTCTCTCCAGAAAAGGATGGAGTGTGGGGGGAGGGCTGGGATTTAGCTCAGTGGCATAGCAACTGCATGGCAGTCACAAAGGTTTGGGTGAATCACACTTGTCTGAAATTCATTCTAGTCAAACATGGGAAAGTTGACTCAATGGAAGCAAGAAGAAGCATTTCTAGTACAACCAGTTTAAAAAAAAAACATTTAGGAAAAGCTCTCTACTGATCTCTAATTGCTAAAAGGGGGAAAGGAAAGGAGGGAAGGAAGATGTAATTACTTAGCCTCTGAGCTCTACCCAGATAAAAAGGAAGAAATTGCTAAGGGAACCCCTTCAGAAGAATAAGAGAGTCAAATAATTCTTACTGCTCGAACACAACAGAAACCACCTGCTACCGAAACGTCAGTGGAGACAGAATGCATTCTGAAATCTTCAGAGGGTACATAAGTAAAGCAGGAACCTCAGCATGCCTACTGCTCCATAGGAATGACCAAGAATGTTGCCGAGTCCAGAGGAGTTTGGAAGCCCGTGGGATCTTGGAACCAGGGGGGCTGAGACACATGGCATGGAAAGGGTTGTTCCTAAGGGCCCCGGGGGAAATGAATTGATCTGTGGTCCACACGCAGGATTGTGGAGTGACATGATACACGTGTTATGCTTAGAATGTTGTGACTACAGATATCCTTGGGGGCTTCGTCAGAATCATTCCGATCTCCTTCACTCCTCCTACCTTGGCTTCCTCATCCTCTTTCCCAGCCAAGAAGTTTGCTTGATGACTCCCATTGCTCCTCATTATTTCTAGGCTTCTTTATTAGGGCTCCAGAGTTTTATTTTAGCTACATATTTATCATGCTTATTTATTTTATTTCAGGGCATATTTTCTTGGTTATCATCCCAGACATATTATGATTAAGTTTATGCTTATCTCTTCCTGTCCTAAATATCTCATTTATTTTCAAATCCAAATTTCGTGGGCTTCAGAAACCTTTGGGTACAAATTTACATGATTAGCATTCAAATTTATTTCCTACATCCTTTGATTTTCTCCAGTTCTTGCAAGCATTTACATAGTACCTAGAAAGCACCTCACATCTCCAAAACCCTCACTGTACCATAGAGGGAAAGAATGTAAACTCACCTTTCCCCAAGTCTACATTGGACACTTTCCCCTATAGAAATGAGTAGCACTGATTTTTCACATTGTATTTAATGGCCCCTCAGTGAAAATGAGTTGTCCCAGTCACTCCCAGTTCTTCTTTTAAAGCCTCTGCGATGGTTAATCTCGATTGACAAAGTGATTGACTAGAAAGATGACTAGTAGGTTAGTAAACTACTTCTGGGAGTGTCTAGGTGGGTTGTGGGCATTGCTTAGGGGACTAACTCTTGTCCTTGGGCCTTTCCAGATTTCTTTCCCTGCTCTCTGCTTCCTAGGTTTCATGAAGAGCATCTCGTTGGAGTCAGTCCAGTTACATGGACTGAAACCTCCAAAACCATTACTCCTTTAAACTGCTTGTGTCAGCAATTTTGCTCCAGGAACAGAAAGTTGGCAAATACAGGCTCAGCATGAACCACCTTTTATTAAACCATGAGTCCTGTGCTTCATCCTCTCCTTACCCAAATACCACGTTCATTCCGAAATCACAAGGGCAGTGCACTTTTTCCTCCATGCAGACAAATCATGTAAATACTTGCTTGACATAGCTGCTTTAACCAAAGTCTCCATGTGACTGGTATTCCATTTTAGAACAAGCCAAGCCACCCTCCTATACGTTAGTGACACCCAGGACCTCATTCATCCAAGCAATAAAACTGGTTACTGCTCTTATAATATTCCACATAGTGGTTTGCAAGAGCGGATTATTAAGTTTCGGGGAATTTTGTGAACCAAATACCCTTGCTTCTACAGCTTGGATGCAGCCCTTATACAAGTATTTACACCACAGAAAGTGGCACGTTTTCAAACCAAGGCTTCCTCCTACCCCAAGAGCCAATTATTAAATATTTATCAAGATACCACTGGATGAATTCACTCTTTTCAGGCAGAATGGCTCACTTCATTAACACTCAGATTTTCAGAAAATCTCAGCTGCTTCTCTTGACTTTTCTCCATTTCATGTCAACTCATCCATATCAAGTCACTGAATATGTTAGGATTTGTGTTAGTTTTACAGCCAGCTGTAAATGCAAGATCTTCTAATATGTTATTGGCATTCTGAATGAAAATAAGAATATATGAGTTAATTCATGTAATACACTGAATAGAATGCTTTGGGCAGTTGACGATATTCAGTCAATGATGCTTATTTTATCTCTATTGTTTTTTGTAGCAGTTTTTCATTAGTTCATCTTCACTTGTATAAAGCAAATCTTCATTCACTTCTTCAATATGTCAAACTAGGTATTTCTGCAAATTCGTTCCCCATCTGAAATATTCTTTTATCTTCTTTTCCTTTAATGAATATTTTCAGATCCAGAACAAGTCATACCTTAGTCCAGAGAATTTTCTGAATAATTCCAGGCCACAGGTATCTCTCCAGCTTCTGAATCCCTTTAGTGTTTTATTCTTACTAACACCTGTTTACCACTTATGAATTCAGCACCAGTAATGTTGCTTGGCAGTGTTTTTTTTAAGTATATTTATTTTCCATGAAAAATTACAAGATCCTCAGTAACAAGAAACATGACACCAACCTTTAGAAATCACTTCATTCTCTTGCTTCCATACCTGTGGCTTCCATCTATTCTCACCTATTCTCAGCAGAATATTGTTCATTAGTGGGTATGCTGCCTCCAGTAACCCCTCTCCATGAGCACAATACCAGCCTAACACAGGGCCATGACCGCTGGGTCTCCTAAGATCCATTCTACTTTTTGCTTGGGGGAAAGAGCGCTCCATGGCAGAAACTTCTACCTCTTTCCAAGCTACAACCCTTGTGGCACATCTTTCTTTTCTTTCATATCTAAGAACAAATTAAAAATCATTAAACTATGAAGCAGTTTTCATTTATTTTTATTACTTCATAATTCTAGCCATTTATAACTCATTTAAGCATTGCCCATAAATTTCAAAATTATGTGGCAATAAAAGTAATTAAAAAACAGAAGTTAAAACAATGCCAATGGCAAATCCTTTCCTAACTTAATATGAACACTGTCAGCAGAATAGATGTCCAAGCTCAGAAGAGGTGAAATGCACTTTACATTGGGATTTGGATGTCATGAATATGTAGACAAGGTCCATACCCAATGAGACAGAGATACAATTTGCTTTCACAGCTAAAAAGTATTATGTGACCAAAAAGGCCCCGACCCTTAACAGCAGGAAAGCTAAGCACACTGATTAGCTGCTGGTCTCTTCTGAGTGCATTTGAGCATTTGTTCCCTGGTTCTTTTTAGAACTGGACAGTGAATTCCTCAGTCTGTTCTCCATGCCAACCTGGGTGAGAAGAGGTTTATGGAAATTTTTAAGGTCCAAGATGCAGATGATATTGCATTTCATTCAACCATCCTAAAAATAAAAGACTCAATTCAGCTCTTTGTTGCTCTGAGAGGAAAAAAATAAAAAAGACCATTTCCCAAAAGATGTGTCATTTCCACTGAGTATGTGAGAGTGAGTGGGGGTGAGAGCATGAGTACATGTGGGTGCTGCCATTTAATCCTCTGACAGAGTAATGCTGGTCGTTATTGTAGCCTTTGAGCTCTAAGCAACTAGACACAAAGACCGTCAGCTTCAAATCTTCTTTGACCAGAATTACTCTTCAGAGCTAAAAACATTTTCAAAGAACATTTGCTAAAATTTACATCTAAACCAAGATAAACTCAGAATGAAAAACCACAATCTCCTTTTACATGTCTAATCCATTCATCACAAGAAGCAACAACAACATTGGATTTTACTACACCAAGGAAGACATAATATGTTTTTGAAGTGCCTTGATATTTTCATGATTCTAATAATGCTTACAATCTTGTTTAATACAGTCAGAACATCCTTAATCTAAATATACAAACTCCGAAATGATTTATATTTTGAAATGTTTTGAAAGATACAACGAATGATGCTCAAAGAGTCTCAATTTTTGAAGTGCTTCCAACTTCAGATCTTTGGGTTAGGGATGTTCAACTACTTATGTCTATGCAAATATTCTAAAATCTGAAAAACTGCAAATCTGAAACATTTCTGTTCCTGAGCATTTCTCATCAGGAATATTCAATATTTTAATAATACAGGTGATTCTAGAAATAATAGTTTCATGCAGCTTTGTAAAATAAGCATCAAGACAGAGAGGTCTTCTTTTAATTAAGCAAACAGTCCCTCACACAACAACGGTTTCATTGTTAGTAGAAAAAATCATCTGAATCAAGGATTACAGAACTTAGTTTAAGATGGTCAGTTTTCAGAAAGACCAGTAGAAAATGAAAAGTGTCACCTGACTTACATTTTCTGTCTAAAAATGTAGCAGGAAAACAATAAGCACAAAGCTTTAGCTAAATGAATTGTATTATCTGAATCCTAGGGATTAAATTTCTTCTAAGTAAAAGTCAAGTATTTTTCAGGCACTCTTCACTGCAAAGTACGTAGTACTGTTTTTACCTACAAAATTCATAGACTGTGAGTGACAGCACAATTGAATTTTCATGCATTGGATTAGTGCTGATGGTCAAAAAAGTAGAGCTTACTACTCGTGTTGTAATCTAGAATAATCATATGAAATACTTAGGTTAAATTTCAGGTTGAGCACAGCTTCTCTGCAAGATCCCCCTGGCAGCTATCTCAGAATTTCTCAATACAAAATATCACCCTTTGCATAAACTGCTCCTTTAGCCCAGTAAAGCTGTAAAAAGGCTAGAAAAACAGGGTACACAATTTTTCTTTTCCAATTTGAAGCACTGACTCCAACCACCATAAGAAGAAAAACTACTAGGTAGTATTTATTTCAGGATATCAGTCTTTGAAAGGAAAGCCCACATTAATTTAAAACAAATGAAGGAGAAGCAGAAGGAGGAAGATGTAAAGAAAAAGAAGAAATAAAGAATCATAATGAAAGTTGTTCTTAAAATTAGCTCAGTTGTTCATGTATCTCATTCAAACATAGGAAAAAGAAAAGGAAGGAAAAAACCCAAAGGCAGAAGCCTGTTATGAGAGTAAAAGCTAAAGTTGCATTTTAACATCCTTAGATTCAATCTATATGTTTTTTTTTCTGCTCTTTTTATTCATGGACTCTACAACTTCACTCAAAATATGTTATGCAGTCATCATCTCTGAAAACAGAACTTTTCAAAGCCTTACAAATGCACTAAAGAAACAATTCTAAAAACTCAATACAGAGATGAGAAGATATACCTCCATGTCGTAGGACTCTATTAGCTAGTCTTGGTGCTGGAAGGTAAGGTAGAATTAGAGTTTTACTTCATCTACTGATAGCTAGAGTTTGCCAGGGGAAACCTTTCACGGCCAAAGAGAATGGAAGGCAAAACAATTTAAATTTGTATACAAATAAGGTATACAAGAGAAGAATTTTTAAACCTAGAAAAACATAAGGAACTTTTGTTTGTCTACTTTGTAATGCAAAGTTCGAGTTCATAAAAACCCTCCCAGCATGCCTGGTGTGGCTGTTGTTGAGGACTTCTACAATTTAACCCAAAATATCAAAATTTCATTTGATGAGCATTTTATTAAATGCCTGCCTTGTCCTGTTATTATGTTCCATGGTCTAGAAAGGAGACAGAATTTAAAGCAAACACACATGAATCCAAATAGTATGCTGTATTTATTTTATGCATATGGCACCTTAGAAGAAGATTAGCAAACAAATAAATGAATATGCACATTCTTCGGACCTAATTCAGGTTTAACTAATTTTTGCACAAACTGACTCGTCTGAACACTAAAAAAAATTACAGTTAAGTTAAAAATGGAAATTTTGTCTTATTATCTGAATGATTTCAACAAAGGAGAGATGTCAACAGTACCCTACTATTATTCATTTTGAGTATGAAACAAGTAGTCTGACTGATGTTGACACTATCTACAAGATAGCATAACACTTTTACCTAATAGATAGTAATCCTTGGGGGAAAATCATCCCCAATAATTTTTTCAATGCCATTTGATTTTTTCAATTCTTCCAAATACAGAAATGAGGGTAGGGGCTGGGGATTTAGCTCAGTGGCCTAAGCGTCTGCCTGGCAAGT
>PVJX010009187.1:0-51079 GCA_004027295.1 Dolichotis patagonum
GGACTCAAGCACAGAGAGTGTGGAGGGGGTCGCTGAGCCAGAGGAGGGGCAGTGTCCGGCTCCTGGTGGGGGACCCAAGGGTGATGCTGGGAAAGCGTGCAAGGCCTCCAGCAGAGAGCTAGCCTACACCTTCGAAGGTACATGGATAGGCGCCTTGTGACCTCTTTCCTCCTCTGGAGTGACCTGGTTGCAGCCCATACCCTAGCTCAATTGCTCGCTCCCTCCCTCGACACTGCCTCTCAGGCGTAGGGACCAAGTGCCCTGTGCAGTGGCCATGCCCACATTGGTGACATCTCTGCTGAGTGGACGGGTGCTGTCATTCTGCTTTTGGAGCCTGCAAGAACCATGGCCATAGCAGGACACAGATGTCCTGGCCCTCCCTGCCACAGGAGTCCACGCGAGATTCGAGGGTTGTTGGCTTCTCACGCTGAGCTCCCGTGGGCCACATGGTGCCTTGCAGAGTTCGGCACCTCTGCCTTCTCCTGCCTGGAGGAACACTTCCGGGGGTGGGGAAACCGTTCGTGGGCGGGGTCGACTCCACCTGTGGGGTCTGGTGGCCTGGCATCTGGCTAGTTGACAATATGGCTCACAGAGCTGCTTCCTGCTAGTCTGAAGCATCGAGCACTCCGCCAGCACTGTCCCCAGGATGCGGGGGGGGGACATCCTGGGGAAAGGTGGGGTCCTCAGCACATGGTCCTTCCCTGGCCGCTCAGTGAGTGATCACAGGTCAGATGGCACTTTGCTCAGACATGCATCACGGGAGAACGGGGTGGTTCTGTTGCACCGGGAGGCAGCCGTGGGAGCCGCTCCTGCAGCGAACACCCTCTCCTATTTCCCGCAGCGCCTGAGTCCTGTGAGGAGCTAAGGTCATTGCTGTCGGGCAGGTCAGCAGAGGAGCAGCTCCTGGTGGTGGAGAGAATTCAGAAATGCAACCATCCCAGCCTTGCCGTGGGAAACAAAGCAAAACTGGAGGTAGGCCAGCACGATGTGCTTTGAGTACCCATAGCGTGGCCCTGGGCATGCTGGCACCTCGAGGGCTGCCGTGTCACGTGTGAGGAAACCGAGGCTCCCACAACCACTGAGGGCCAGGACTGACACACACAGTGTGTTTTTGCTGTGCACACATGGCAGAGGGCTGCGCACGCCTGGCCTTAGCTAGCTTTCTCTGTGCTGTGCCTGTCTGTGCCCCTAGGGCCCGGCGGCATCTGCCTGCATTTCGGTTGGTGCTTTCTTCGGGCCCTAGGGTCCTTCACCCCGTGCTTTGGGCCAGGTGAGGGGACGCTGAAGTTGTCCGTCTGTAGCTTTCCGCTGAGCTGCCCTTCCTGGTTCTGTCCCTGCAGAAGCTGTTCGGCTTCCTTTTGGAATATGTTGGAGATTTGGCCACAAGTGACCCACCAGACCTCAACGTCATTGATAAATTGGTTGTGTAAGTAAAACTTTTATTGGGGTGCAGGACCAGAACACCTCTGTTTAGAGAAACATTCAGAACACTGTTTGGAGAAACAGACGGGAACATTGCGGGGTCACTGAGGCAGTGTGGTAGGCAAGGGCCTCACTGCGGGGCTTCATGGTAGTGTCCCAGTCTAACGCATGCTGCCGTCACCACGGAGACACAGTGTTTCACTGCAACTCAGGCTGGCCTAGAACTCACTTTGTAGCTGAGGCTGACCTCAGACTCACAGTGATCCTCCTGCCTCAGCCTCCCAAGTGCTGGGATTTGAGGCACATACCAGCACACCTGGCTCAGGTCTGACTTCTCACCATAAGCAGACTTAACTTTAAAGCAGCTGAGCCTTTCAGTTTTTTTGATCGTCTCGGTGGCTCATTCCTGTGTTTCACTTCCCGGGGAAATGCCAAGCCCCGGGCCGGTCGCAGTATCTGGGAAGCACATGAGTGGCTGGTCCTGCTGCTGCTGTGCAGCCTCAGTGCTGGGATGCTCCAGGGCGGCTCCCAGCTCCCACCTGGGCTGGCTGGAATGGGCTCCGGGAGGCCCGGGCTGGCCTGGAGCAGGGAGAGCTGTGCCTCGAGGTTGCAGAGCCCGAGCCGCTCCCACATCACCCAGCGGGGGCGGAGCACCTGTGCAGGAGTCCGTGACCTAGGGCTGTGTGAGCACAGCCTGTCCCTGCCTGGAGTGGCCCCTGGGGCGTGACTGGGACAGAGTGGTGTTTCCAGCGCCACCACTTAACACGCTGAGCAGAGCGCTGGGAGGCGGCCAGCCGGAGTGTGGGCTGCTGTGAGACGCTCTGGAATGAACTGGTCACCAGAGGCTCCCATCGGCCATGGTGGCCCTATGCTACGGCACAGTGGCCCCAGCTCGGTCCCGGTACCAGCAGAAAGAAAACTGAATTCGCCCTCTGGGGCCGCCGTGCAGGAAACAGTGCCCAGCACTCCGGACTTCACTGCCTCTCTGCTGATTGTATCCGCTTCACAGGCCACTGTATCAGCTCTGCCAGATGTTTCCCGAGTCTGCCAGCAGCTCTGTGAAGTTCGTTCTCCGAGATGCCATGCACGACATGGAGGAGATGATCGAGACCAAGGGCCGGGCCACGTTTCCCGGCTTGGACGTGGTGAGCAGAGGCGCAGTTCATCGAGTCGTTGCCTGCAGCCAGTGACACTCAGTGCCCAGGACTTGTTCCCTAAGGCCCTCTTGGTGGGCACAGAGCTCTGTGCTGGGCTGTCCCCTCCGCGCCTCCTCACCCCACGTTTCCAGTTGTGGGGCCCAGACCTTGCCCCTGAGTTCCCCTCCCCACCACGGAGCCTGGTGCCAGGTGGTCCTGCCTACGTGGACACTGACACAGACGGCAGGGCCCTCCTCCATGCCCCGGCACCATTTCCTCCCAGGTGGGCCCGTCGCAGTCTCCACCAGTGCGTGGCGTGTCAGGTCTCGATGGGCCTGGCTTCCATGCCCAGGTTGAACTCTTTCCTTGCGGGCCAGGGAAATTGCTTGCTGTGCACGTGCCCCTCATAGTGGTGGCTTTTGTGGCACAGAGGCCATCGTGTCACTGTCAGCTTGGCCCCACACATGCTCCCCTGCATGCCTGCCAGCTCTGCACAGTGGTTTTGCTGCCATGCGTTTCATAATAAAAGAGCCACTGAAATGCCACTGCAGTGTGTGGGACAGGGAGGAGGTAGGTTGGCCACTGCGGGCGAATGAGGCTTGCATTCGCCCTGGAAGTCAGCTCCAGAGGCCTGGCCTAGCGTGACCACACCCTGGTCAACAGGGCAATGCCCACAGAGGGTACTGGAAAGAACTTCTCTTGCTTTTTTGGAAGGTTCGGCTGCATTTTCCTGAGGCTCTTCGTAAGTTTCTCAGTAGTGCACTGGGGAAGCTTCAGTGAAAGAGGAAATGCTGAGTGGCATGTGTCAGGCTCCCTGCATGTGCAGGGCGTCTTCTCTGGCCCTTCTAGTGGCTCCAAAAGCGGTGGGCTCAGCACCCCATCGCCCAGGCGTGGAGTAGGGCGTGACACTTTCCTGGGTGGGTACGGCTATGCTGGGTGCTGTCCAGGAGCTGCTGTCTCTGTGCCTGTCATGGGACGCGCCCTGGTCCACTGCAGTTCAGAGGCTGCCTCCTGTGGCGGGGACGGGTTCTCCATGCAGCCTGCGTCCGGTGCTAATGGAAGGGGAAGGGACTGGGCCTCTCACGGAGAAGGCACAGGGCAGGGATGGGAGCAGCCCTTCCCCATGTGCATGGTCACAGCGGAGCCGGCAGCACTGGCACAGCCCGGGATCTGGCTGTGGGCAGCATGTGCCAGCTGAGCCACCCCACCCCCAGGTCCCTCTTTAAGGCCTTACTTAGGCAGCATTTGACAGTCTGTAACCAATGTGATGACACTTTCTTTCCAGCTCATTTACCTAAAAATTGTTGGGCTGCTGTTTCCCACCTCTGACTTCCGGCACCCTGTTGTGACCCCTGCCCTGGTGTGCATGAGCCAGATCCTCACCAAGGTGGGTCTCCTCCCCTCAGTGTCCCCAGGCTGAGCGCTGCCCCAGGGGTCGCAGGGGGCCCAGGGCCCTCTCAGCATGCCCTGTCCCAGCCACTTGCCTCCAGATCAGCAGTCAAGGCAGTGGAGAGGGTGCACCTGGAAAGCAGCCTTTCCCGTTCGGGATTGCGCTTCCAGGTTTGCTAGGGCTTTTGTCCGTTTTGGCTGAGGCATAGACAGGTCCTTCCTGGATCTGCTGTGGCCAAACCGTCCTCATTGCGGTTACTGCATCCCACATGTAGCAGCGGGTTACACTGTGCCACCTCTGCTGGGACAAGCCATCAGCCCCCATGGGTTCCTTTGCAGTGCCCGGTGCTGTCCCTCCAGGACGTGGTGAAAGGCCTGTTTGTGTGCTGCCTCTTCCTGGACTGCGTGTCTCTGTCTCAGAGGTTCATACCGGAGCTCATTAACTTCCTCCTCGGCATTCTTTACATCGCAGCTCCAAACAAGCAAGGCCACGGTGAGCCAGCGTGGGAGCTTTCTGGAAATACACTTCGGGATGCTTTAAAAGTCATTCATTCCCATTTGTTGTAGAAAATCTGGAGAGGAAAGACCGGGTTTTGAATCCCTGGCAGTGTTTTCTCTGGGGGATGCAGGTGGCTTAGTGGGTTTTTAGATGATGTGTTGAAATTATATTTTGACCTAGATAAAATAAGCCGTGAAGGTTAATTTTACCTTTTTCTTGTTTTTTCCTGGTTTTTTGTTTGTTTTGTTTTGTTTGCCTTTGTGCAGAGGGTAGTACCTATTAAAGTCAGGGTCTTGCTGCCCACACAGATTTGTTTTTTGTATTTGTTTGGGGTTGTTTTGGTTTTTGTTTTTTGGTACCAGGAATCAAACTCAGGACCTTGCGCTTACCAGGTGGGCGCTGTGTCACTGAGCAATATCCTGGGCCTTTTGTTTTTTTGAGACAGGGTTTCACTCTATAGTTCAGGATGACCTGGAACTCACTGGGTAGCCCAGGCTTGTCCTGAACTTGTGATAATCCTCCTGCCTCAGCCTCCCACATGCTGGGATTATAGATGTGAGCCACCATGCACAGCTCGAGTTTTTGTTTTTTTTTTTAATGTAGCATCTCAGCACCACCTGTGGGAATCATTTTGAAAACTGTTGGGAGACAGCTGCTAGGCACGGCCCCCTCGTACCCCTGCAGTCTGCCATCCATCTGGCCAGGCTTCCTCAGTGTGACTGCTGCGCGCCAGCACTCATGTCCCGGGGGCCCAGAGAGGCCCACCAGGCGGCAGGAAAGCCAGTGTGGGCGCTGCATGCAGAGGGCAGGCTGCAGCAGGAAGTGTGGGCGCTGTACAGCTGGGAGGGGCGGTCACGGTGGCCTGCCGGGGATGGGACACGCAGACACCTGCCCTGGTGTCTGGCCGCCTCCTGTGGAGCAATGCCTGGGCTGTCCCACAGCGGACTGTCCCTTGGCCTGTGGTTCTGCCTGGGGACAACCCAGGTCTCCAGCAGAGCCTGTGAACCCAGCTGCCCCGCGCACAGCACCTGACTGCACCGCTGTCTCTCTCTGCCATGCATTTCCGCTCCTGTCTACCTGGTTTACTCCCCTCGGGGCGTCTGGTCAGCTTTGGTGTGGCCTGACGCCAGAGCCACATGTAGCACATGGCAGGCCACCGCAGGTTTTGCTGGTGGCCTTGAAGGTGGGCTTAGGCTGTGGCTGTGGCCACCACTGCCAAAGCTTCTGCCTGAGGCCGCTGAGCCTGGCCCGGGAGCCTGGCAGACAGAGCTTTTAAAGGCTGGGCACTGTGGCGTTGGCTCTGTGAGCCAGTAACATCTGGGTCATGTCTGTCCTGTTGCACTTGGGATTCAGGTTCCACTCTGGTGCACCCTTTCAGAGCGCATGGGAGGAACTCCGAACTGCTCTTGGTCTCCAACAAAGACGACGCGGCCACGTGGCAGAGGGGAAGCCTCCCTCTGCGCTGGGTGAGCAGGCGCAGTGTCCCGACCACGGCTGAGGCCAACCACATCAGGTACTCGTGGTCCGCGCCCTGGGAACCGGAGGACGGGGCACTTCCTGTTACTGCCCAGAACTCAAGTGTTTTTACCTCATTTGCCCTCTGTGACCATTTGGTTCCGTTAGATTCAAAAGTTTTTTGGGGCATCTTGATATCAAGGGAAGATTTTTCCCCCAAACTGTTCATTATTTTCAGCTAGGCAAGGTGGCAATGCCATAATCCCAGCAACCTGGGATTCAGGTTCAAGCCCAGCCCGAGTAACTTTATGATTTATAGTCTGTCTTAAAATAGACTTAAAAAAAAAAGCTGGGGATAAGCTCAGGCAGAAGCCCTGGATTCAGTCTCTGGTACTGCAGAGAGAAGTTGTGTCATATTTTTGAAATGTAACTGCTTGATTCTGCAAGTAGGAATGTGGGACCCAGGCCAGGCTGTCCTCTTCACACCGGCATGGCGAGCCACCGCATCCCCCCCCCCTCCCTGCTGGGCACACGGGTGGGTCCCTGCATGTTCCCAGTGAGCCCCTGGCCATTGGGCTTCCCAGAGCTGTGGCCGCGTGTGCTCTGTTGGAGTTGTCAGGCATTGACCAGCTGCCCCCTTCATGCCCCCCTGCAGACTGTCCTGCCTGGCCGTGGCGCTGGCCCTGCTGAGGCGCTGTGTGGTCATGTACAGCGCACTGCCATCCTTTCACACCATCGTCAGGCCCCTCCGAGCCCTCCTGGCAGAGCACCAGGCAGAGCGCAGTCACCCCCCTGAGCTACAGGTGAGACTTGGGGCGTCTAGGGCGCCCTCTCCTGGCGCCATGTTGGAGACCCTCATTGCCACGTCTGCCTGCTTTACCCCTTGCTTCATGTTGCTGCCCCCCGGGTCCTCCTACTCAGCCTGGGTCCTAGGGGACTGGAAGGGTTGATGTTCCCTCTGGGCCTCCTGCCCTGCAGTGACGGGTGGCATTTCACTGTACAGCAGGCAGAGTACACCCAGTGTGGGGCCGGCTGCCTCACGTTTGTCCACCTGCCTGCAGCTCTCCTGCGCCCCTACCCTCTGCCCTCCTCGCTGCCCCACAAGGACAGCAGCTGACTGCTTTTCCTGGCCGGCCCCCCAGAGCTCAGAGCAAGCTGCTCTCACCCCGTGTCCACGTCCTGCAAACACGCCTGCAGCTGGTCCCTTCCATTTGAAGGGTGGAGTGGCTTCCTGGTCCTGCAGGGTTTGGGCCGGGGCAAGACACGGCTCATAACTTCTGGGCACTTGGATGACATCCAGACAGAGCAATGGGTGGCTGTGGTACAGGCACAGACTGATGCTAACCTGAGCACCTGGTTCTGGGACACCTGTGCAAGGGATGACAGGCCCAGCATTGCAGAGTGGCTTCTAGAAGGTTCCTCAAAAGCCCAAGTGACTTTGGTACCCAAGACCTTGGGGAAAGTGTGCTTAGCCGTCTGGTACTAGCAGGTGACTATGAGGCCAGATCACCCACACCTGTCATGGTGCTTGTCCCGCTGCCCCATAACTGTGTCTAAGGTGCAGCCACCTTGGCAGGGACCGGGGTCCTGTGCACTCCCATAATATGTGCACTGCTGCCCGGTGGCAGAAAGCTCTGGGCAGGGATTCCCTTACGGTTTCTTAGGACAGGAAGCTGACAGTGGTGACTTTCAGTTTTCAGGCTTCCCTTCAAATGGGGCAGAGTGGTTGGGAAGACAGGGCTGTCCTGCATCCCCTCCCACCTGCATGAAGGTGGCCTTGTCTCGACACACTGTGGTGGCTGTGTGTCGCACCTGTCCCAGGGGCGCCCAGCACCGCTTCTACTGTGCTTTCCAGGAGCTGTCTCAGAACATACTGAGCGATATGGAAAGCCAGAAGCAGCTGTACCGGCCGCTGATCTGTGAGAAGAGCAAGCCGGTCCCCCTGAAGCTCTTCACCCCCCGCCTGGTGAAAGTGTGAGTGTTGGGCGAGCCTGCAGAGGTCAGGGTTGGGAGGGCAGCAGGGAGAGGCCACGCTAGCAGCAGGCTCTGGCTGACAGCTGGGACAGACCTGCTCCAGCCTCCTCATGCTGTTCCTTTCCAATTCCAGCCTCGAGTTTGGAAAGAAACAAGGCAGCACCAAGGAAGAGCAGGAGAGGAAGCGGCTAATCCACAAGCACAAGCGGGAGTTTAAAGGTGCCGTCCGGGAGATCAGAAAGGACAACCAGTTCCTGGCCAGGATGCAGCTCTCAGAAATCATGGAACGGTGAGGAGGCTGTGTGTGCCAGGGCAGGGCTGACACTGCTGGCCATGAGTCCGCCCACAGCCAGGCTTGGCACACCTGGCGCCCGCCCATGGCCTCGGTGATGGGGACAGCGACACGGCACTGCAGGCGGGTGTGGTGCTGGGCTGGTAGCAGGTCAGCAAGGGGAAAGGGCACATCTTCACAACTGGCGTCTGCTCCGTTCTTCTAGGGATGCGGAAAGAAAGCGGAAAGTAAAGCAGCTGTTTCACAGCCTGGCCACGCAGGAAGGCGAATGGAAGGCTCTGAAGAAGAAAAAGTTCAAAAAGTGAATAAATGTTCTGTAAACCAGACCAGGCTGTGTTGGGCCGTGACTGCAGCGGGTGCCTCCCTGTGCTCGAAGTCCGCGTTAACCACCTCTCCTGATGGGTCTGGAACCAGCCACACGCGGTGTAAGGGCGCTGGCCCCACAGCAGCCAGCACCCTTGCCCGTCGTTGTGTAAGGATGGGCCGTGCTGTTTGCACAGCGCCCTCAATCAGCTGCGGGTTCCATAGGACAGGTCCCTTCACGAAGCTGCACGCAACCACAGGCATGACGGCCAGTGTCCAGACAGGGCCTTGTCACTTGTTTCCTGTCTTTCTGATGAGATGGGGAATCTCTCACCCGTGAGGAGGCTACTGGGATAACCCCTTTTGCATGGGCAGGTGTCCAGGTGAGACCTCTGAGCGGCAGTGACAAGGACACCTTTTGGATCAGCAGTCCTGCAGTGGCTTGGAGGTCGCCCGTGGTAGAGAACAGGGTGGTGCACAGCGCCCCCTGGTGTCCATCGAGGCTCAAGCCGAAACTGCCCAGAGCACGGGGTCTGGCTGCCAGCATCCACCCCATTCTGCAGCACTAGATCCAGAAGGGTCGGGGTTATCACATCCACAAAAGGCTGCCTGCCGCCTTGCAGCTGCAGAGACCCAGGCGGCGGCTGCCTTATTTCTTCCCCCACAAACTCGCCACGCTGCTGTTACTACACGAATTCACAAGGGGACACCTGTCCACTGTCGCTGGGAAGGAGAGACCAGGAAGTAGGCAGTGGGCCCGAGCCGGGGAGGTGGGCTGTCCTACCCCTGAGGACGCTGGGCATGCGCCTGGACAGCCAGCAGCCCCGCCCCGCCGCGGAAGCAGTAAATGCATCCACTGCACAGCGCGGCCTCCGGGAAGCTGCGCGGGGTCTGCACTGGGCACAAGCACAGGGTCAGGGCTGGGCGGGCGGCGACGGCGCTTACGCGGGGAACTGCCTGGCGACCTGGATTCCGTCCCTGTGACCTTGGTGAGGGCGGGTCATTCCGCTGGCGGATTTTGAAAACGGGAAGGGAAGGAGGCGGCCCGGGACTGCGCGCCCGCTCTTTCGCCCCCGTAGACCTTGCGTCCCGCGCAGCGCACCCAGTCCGGCCGCCGGAAGGGGCGGGGCTGCGGGCGGGAACTTCCGGTGGTTCCAGCCCAGTTGTCCCTCCCGTGCTCCTCAGTGTCGGGAGCGTGGGCTTCTGCGTCCGGCGCCCCTCGGGCATCCCGGCTTCCCACACGGTGTGCGGAGCCGTGGGTGGGGTGGACGGCTCTCGGGGCGCAGGCGTCTGGACCCGCAAGGTCCCCGAGGCCTGTCCCCGCCCGACCCCTCCCGACCTGGCACAGTAGGCGCAGGCGGACTCGGTCTCCCGCGGCCGTGGGTCCTCACCGGCGCGCCCTGCCTCGCCCGCAGGCCCGTGGAGCGCCATGGAGTCGGTGGGCGCCTGCTGCACCCCGCGGCCGCCCATCCGCCCGCAGCCCGCGCGCCGCGTGCTGGCCGTGCTGTTCCTCGGACTATTGCTGGACCTGCTGGCCTTCTCACTGCTGCTGCCACTGCTGCCCGGACTGCTGGAGAGCCACAGCCGCGCGCGCGTGAGTGCCGGCGACCCCGGGGGATCGGGGTGCCCTGCCCCGCCCCGCTGCCCTGCGCTCCCAGCCCGCGCTCTTCTCCCCAGGACCCGCTGTACGGTTCGTGGCAGCGTGGCGTGGACTGGTTCGCCTCCACGATCGGGATGCCGGCGGAGAAGAGGTACAACAGCGTCCTGTTCGGAGGTACGGCCAAGCCGGTGCCCGGGCTGGCCCCGCTGCTGCCTGCGCCCCCTGGCTTCCTCGTCCCTGCTCCGCGCCCTGCCATGGGGCCGCCCTAGTGTGGAGTCCACCGTGAGCAGTAGCGGCCACCCCTGGCCCGGGACATCCCGTGACGACGCTGTCTGCCCCCGATCAGGTCTCATCGGCTCGGGCTTCTCCCTCCTGCAGTTCCTGTCCGCGCCGCTCGCCGGGGCTGCCTCGGACTGCGTGGGCCGGCGCCCCGTGCTGCTGCTGTCCCTGGTGCGTCGCGGCCATGTGCACAGGGTGGTGCTGAGGGCGGCGGGGACCGTAGGGGCTCCATGACTGAGCCTGCTGCACGGAGGCTGCACCGGGAACACCGGTGGTCCCTGGCGCGTCCCCGCAGGTGGGCCTGGCCGCCTCCTATGCTGTGTGGGCTGCCTCCCGGAGCTTCGCGGCCTTCCTGGCCTCGCGGGTGATCGGGGGCATCAGCAAAGGGAACGTCAGCCTCTCCACGGCCATTGTCGCTGACCTGGGCTCGCCGTTGGCCCGCAGCCAGGGCATGGTAAGTGCGTGCCGGGCCGGGTGGGGACCCCGGGCCTCCCTCCCACTCAGGCGGCCTTTTCCCCAGGCCGTCATCGGGGTGGCCTTCTCCCTGGCCTTCACGCTGGGCCCCATGCTCGGGGCCTCCGTACCCGTGGAGGTGGCCCCCTGGCTCAGCCTGCTCTTCGCCGTGTCCGACCTGCTCTTCGTCTTCTGCTTTCTTCCCGAGACGCTACCCGCGCAGAAGCGGGTAGGGATGGGGCGGGGCTGACAGGCGCGGGGTCCCCCGCGTGCAGGCCGCAGGGAGGCCGGGTTGCCCTTCCCGTTGTACAGAGGCTGTGGTGGGGTTGCTCCCCGGGCCGGCCCGCGCCCCAGCCTCCCGCCGGCTCCCCTGCCCCGCCCGTCCCACAGGCGCCCTCGGCAGCCCTGGGCCTGCGCACAGCCGCCGACCTGCTCAGCCCCCTGGCCCTGCTCCAGTTCGCAGCCGTCGCCCGCGGCCAGGACCCGCCCGGCGCAGACAGTAAGGAGCCCGCGCCCCCCGCGGCCCTCGCCCGCGCCCCGCGCCCTCGCCCGGTCCAGCGGCCCCGCCCACCCCCGCCCGCCGCCCCGCAGGGCTCCGCAGCCTGCGCCGCCTGGGCCTGGTCTACTTCCTCTACCTCTTCCTGTTCTCGGGGCTGGAGCACAGCCTGAGCTTCCTGGCGCACCAGCGCTTCCAGTTCTCCAGGTGGGTCCTGGCCGGGCGTCCCCAGGCGATCGAGGGCCCTGTTGTGGCCCCGGCCCCCACTCACCTTCTGCCTCGCAGCCTGCAGCAGGGCAAGATGTTCTTCTTCATCGGCGTCACCATGGCCGCCGTGCAGGGCATCTACGCCCGGCGCATCCGCCCTGGCGGGGAGGTCACGGCTGTGATGCGGGTAGGGCGCGCTCCGCGGTGGGCAGCGGGGTGCTCTGGGCGGGCTGGCGGCCAAGGGTGCTCAGGCGCCCCTGTGACCTGTGCCTGCAGGCCATGCTGCTGCTGGTGCCCGGCTTCCTGCTCATCGGCTGGGGCCGCTCCCTGCCCGCGCTGGGGCTGGGGCTGCTGCTCTACGCCTTCGGTGAGTGCTCAGTGGGCAGCGGGCAGCGGGCAGCTGGGACACCGCACCTGGGCCTCACTGCCCCTCTCACCCCCCACAGCTGCCGCCGTCGTGGTGCCCTGCCTGTCCTCCGCAGTCGCCGGCTATGGTGAGCCCTTCTTGTGCATAGGCGTGGCCGCCAGGCGGGGTGCTGCTTGGTTCCTGACATAATCTCCCCACAGGCTCACCCGCACAGAAGGGCACGGTCATGGGCACACTGCGGAGCCTAGGCGCCCTGGCCAGGGCCATGGGGCCTGTGGTAGCTGCCTCAGGTAAGGAAGGAGTGCCATGCCGGCCCGTCCCCGTGTCCCATCCACCCGTCCGTTCCTGTCTCCCACCCCCACCTGACGCACCGGCCTCATGCCCTCTCCCCGCAGTGTACTGGCTGGCAGGCGCCCGGGCCTGCTTCACCACCTGTGCCGGGCTCTTCCTGCTCCCCGTCCTGCTGCTGCACAAGCTGGGGCACCGGGCAGTTGAGCCCAAGGCCGAGTAGCCGCTCAGGACCGTCAGGAGGACCCACCTCGCTGGGCAGCACCCCAGGGCCTTGCCCAGCAGTCCTCCCTCCTGCAGTCTGAGCGAGCTCAGCGGCACAAAGGCCTTTTCTGGCTCGGTGGCTCAGGCCCTGGGACAGGCTTTCGAATGACAAATAAAGCAACTATTTTGTACAAATGCTTTCTCCGGGATGGCTCTGCCCTGCCACTCACCCATAGGGATGCACAGGGGCTGCAGCTGCAGGCCCAGGTCAGGCCCTGGGACGTGGGAGGATGAGCCTCTGTGGCCACCCGGGCACCCCACCCTCCTGCGCTGAGCCGGGCAGGCTGGGTCCTGCTCAGTCACAGCCCCTGGTACCATTGCAGGCTGCAGGGAGAAAAGGCAGGGGAGAGCCAGGCCACCTGGCCAGGAGAGGCATATGTGGGGCTGTTCTCCTTGGACCTTGAGCCATGTTCTATCTAAAAGCCCTACTTTGAGGGGACACAGATTTAGACTAGGAAACTGCTTAAAGAGTTTTATTTGTGAGTAAAACATGTTACAATGAAGAAAGTACATCCGGGACCTGTCCTCCAAGTCTGGTCCATATATGCAACTATATTTCATGTTGTAATACAAAGGATTAGACTACAAAAGTGAAAAGTAAGGTCATTGCATATGTGGGAGAGAGGGAGGTGGGGGAGAAGAGCCCAGGAAGGCAGGGAGCGTCCCACTGCCCCAGACCCGGCTCCTGGCTCCAGCCCTCCATGGGGCAGGCCCTCAGTAGGGTCACCACCTGGCTGTCCCTGCTAAGCCCCGGCTGTCTGCAGAGATGGGTAGAGTCCACCACTGCCAGCCAAGGGGGAGAAGGTGTGGGCTCACAGATGCCACTGTGCCAGGGGACACCTTGAGTTATGTTCACCAAAACCAGGGTACCCTCAGGCTGAGGTAAGGTACAGCCCCCACTCCATTCCAAAACCTCCAAACCAGGTGACCAGCACTCCATCACAGCCTGCCCCGGACTCCAGAGAGAAAACAAACACAAAATGCTGTTGGCATTCAGTCAGAATAAGGGTACATGGCAAACCTGCTGAAGGAAAATTCTGGAAAGGACTCTTCCCACCTGGAGTGCCCCCCACACACAATGACAGGAACCCAGAGACCAGTGAGCAAGGTCCCTGGGAGCTCCTGAATCTGGTTTGGGGTGGGGTCACCATAAGACCATGCATAGCACTGTGCTGGGTGTACACGGGCCACCTGGCAGGGTTCAGCTGCCTCAACCTGGGCCCGGCTCTGCAGGGAGCCTTGGGCTGAGCCAAGGTGGGCATGCGAGGGCATCCATGGGACGGGGCCGTGTGCAGGACAAAGGGGTCACTGAGCCAGCAGAAGCCACAAGTCAGAGTCGGTCACCTGAGACACCTGGGCTGGCAAGCCGAGCAGGGACAGGACGTGTCACACGAGGAGGAGTGAAAAGGCGGGCCTAGGAGGGCGCACCTGTGACCAGAGGGGCAACACTTCTGGGACCCTCTGGCCAGCGCCACGATGGGCCCCTGTGGGAGGACACGGCCACTCCCCGGGCCAGGGGACACCGCAGCACTGCTCTGCAGGGCTGGCCACGTGAGGCGGGGTGGGGCTATAGCTGTAGGAGGCTTGGATCTTGCATTCCGTTACACAAGAGGACAGAACGTGACACGCAATCAGGACTGCTGGGGCCAGAGTAGCTTCTGATGGGACGGCGTGGTGCACATGGGCCTTCAGGAGTCACGTTTCTTGCTCTTCTTCAGGAAAGAGGGCGTGCGGAACTTCTTCTTCTTCTTGGACGGGGACTTGCCTGGGGACCCATCGCTGCCGGGGTCCACGGCAGCCCCCTCCTCAGCAGCTGGGGAGGCGGCCTCTTCAGCCACTGGGGCTGAGGCCGGCTCTGGCTCTACTGCAGCGGGGGGCTGGGGGGCGCCTGGGGCCTCCTCCTCCTCCTCCTGCACTGGTGGGAAGCCCAGTGCTTCTGAAGGCTCGTCGGGGGACAGGTCAGGGAGAGTCGGCTTGAAGGTGGCGGCGTCACTGTCGTCTGCAGAGGGCGGCTCCTGCGGGAGGTCTGGGGATGGGGGTGGAGGACGGTGAGAGCTGGCAGCCTGATGCAGGGGTGCTGGCCCCAGAGCTGCTGCTTCATGCTGTCCTATGGCTTGTTCCAAGACTGGCTGCTCTGCGTTCAGTCTTCTCTACAAAGCGCACACTCAGCTGGCTCTAGTGCCCTCTAGTGAGCACGCTGCCAGCACCAGGCTTCAGGCCCAGCTGCATGGGCAAGCTGAGGGCACCCACCTGGGAGAAAGCTCTGCTTGGGTATTAGTGGTCCTGACCTTCAGCCTAAATCTGGTCCCGCAGCAGCTGTGTCCCCAGGGCAGCCAGTGGGGCTGTTTAACAAGCTGCAGCCTGGGCTGTCTCCCCTGGGGTGGACATGCCTCCTCCTGGCCCCAGGAACACCAGCACTGCAGACGAATTGTTAACAATCTAGAGCTGCACACAACTGGCATGTTAGACAACACCAAAATGCGTAGTACTTAAATGGAACCAGGCATCAGCCAGGAGCAGCTGGGCTAAGCAGAGGTTTGGAGCAGCCTGGCCACAGCTGGGCCGGCCCTACGCTCCCGCTGCTGCGGCGTAGGGCGTCCAAGGAGACCCTGACTCAGTGCCACACTCAGAGGAGGGAGCACAGTGGGCACGCTGGCCACACTTGTGGTACCCATGGCACATGCTCTGAAGAACTGGGATCATCTGACCAATGTTACTTTTTTTCTTTTTGGCAGTACTGAGGGTTTAACCCAGGGCTTTGCATGAGCCGTGCTCCCAGATCCTTCTTACTTTTCGGGCAGGGTCTCACTAAGTCACTGAATTGCCCAGGCTGAGCTTAAACTTGCGATCCTCCTGCCTTAGCCTCCCCGACTGCTAGGATGCCCAGTTTCACATTTCTTAAAAAGCACTAAGTATTGCTGTCAGCCAACTTCAAATAACCAGTCTCTGTTTAGACACAGGTCCAAACAATTCAGCATGTTAGTGGTAAAACTCACTGTGCTGGCGCCAGCCTACATTTATGTCCAGCCCAATTTGGCAAAACCTTCGCACAAACATTTACAAGCAATGCTTGAAGGCTAAGCCTAGGAACTTCCTGAGGCCCCACACACTCTGCACAGTACAGTGTGGGGCCCAGGGCTTGACTACTACTGAGGAGGCCACAGAAGGGCAGGTATACAAAGGGGGCCTCTGTTTTTGCTCTGAAAAAACAGAAAACAAAGCTTCACAACCAAAGCAGCAGGAGGAGCACAGCACAGGGAGCGGTGAGCGCGTGCCAGCCGCGGCAGTACTTACTAGGGTAGCAGGTACTCTTTAGCACATCCATCTCCTGCTGCAAGGCGGCCACGAGAGAGAAAAGCACAAGTAGAGAATCTATGCATTCAGTCACAGCCACTGGGTTACGCTACGGGGCCGAGCCATTCTTGGGGAACACGGAACGGGGGACACAGTGGACGACAAGGGACAGACGTGCTGACCACACACCCCAGAGCGGCTGGGGTGTGTCCAGGGCTCTCGGTAGACCGGCAGAGCAGCAGGTCGGAGGTCCCACAGCCCACACAAGACTGTCGCCTCCACACAGGACAGACGAGAAGTGTGCACACAATGGCCAAAACAGACACCAGACATGCTGGCGTGGTCCACTGGAAAGGTCTGCCCTTCCACGGGGTCACGACAGCCCCACTCTAGGAGGCCTCAAATTACTGAGGACAGAGCACACAACAGTGGAGAGGCTGGGACTCAGCTGGGGACTCCAGGGCCACAGGAGGCACTGGCTTGGACACAAATGCACACTCCATACTCATGTTAACAGAACAGTTGCCAGTGTGCCGTCAGCCACGCACCCTCCCTCCTAGGGACTCCATATGCCGAACTCACCTTCCTCCAGCTTGACAGGGGTGCTGGGGGGTGTGTGGGGCACAGCTGGCTGGTCTGGTGGACTCTTTTCTTTCTGTTCTCTAGAGTCATCCAGATGCTCTGCAGATGTGTACAAAGGGGAAAGAATGGGTAGAGCTTGAGACCAGGGAGAACTGGGGTCCAAATTTACTTTTCTTTCTTTTTTTGGGTACTGAGGGTTTAACCTAGGGCTCTGCATTGAGCCCTGTTCCCAGACCCAACCTGGAGCTGCACACGGAAGGCTGGGTCCCCGCCTCAGGGCCGATCCCGCCCCCTCCACCTGCCCCAGCCGCGTGCTGCCCACCACAGGCCCAGGAGTGGAGTGAGAAAGCTCTGAAACCAGGGTGGAAAGAAACCTTCCCCTCTCGCAAAGCTGAGACACAGCACAGCCGAGGCTGAGCGGACATGGCGCAGCCTGGGCACACGCCCAGCTCCCAGGGGCCTCGCCTTCCCTGCACCGCCCTCTGCAGAGGGTCGGCCTGAGCTTCCGAACTCTCCGCGATCCTGGTGATCCTCTCCTCCTCCGTGCTCACCCCCCACAATATGACCACCACCTCGGCCTGCCTCACTCTCCAGCCAGTTTCTTAGAGAGCAAGTTTCCTATCAACAATTTCAACCTGGCATCTTGCATCCTTTTGTTCAAAATACGCTTATAAGGACCAGAGAGGAAAAGGGTGGGAATACTCCTTGGGTCCAGAAACTTCCAAATTGCCACACGTGCTGATGCATGTCTGTTAATCCCAGCACTCAGGAGGCTGAGGCAGGATGATTGCCACAACACTGAGGCCAGCTTGGGCTACATAGTAAGTTCAAGGCCAGCCTGAATTAGAGCAAGACCCTGTATCAAAAAAATAAATAAAAAATAAAAAAATCCCAAGTCTCACACTTCTCACACTGGAAAAACGGCGTTATAGTAACCCTAAGTGAAAAAACGCTCCTGTCACTGAAAGTGTTTCTGTGAGCCGCTCAGGACCCCAGGCCCGCAGGGCTCAGACCCAAGTCTGCGGGCAGAGGCTGGCCGCGCCTGCACACCACCTCAGCGGGAGACCGACGGCCTCCAGCAGGTCAAGCGCTGCCCTCCAGACAGGAGAAGGGAGCCTAGCACGCGCGGGCCATGAGGAGCAGCCCTCAGACTGACTTCCACTAGGCCACACGAGCAGCTGCTCCTTGCCTGCTCCCACTGCTCCACGGCACAGAGCCGGTCCCCGGAACCAGCGCCCAGCCCGCTCCAGGCAGCAGTGGCACTGCAGGACTCTGGGCCGAAGCCTTCGGGCTTTCTGATGATGCCTGCTGCGCTCAGAAGCCCCCTTAAAGCTCCTCTAGGACCGGCTCCCACCCGCAGCCCTGCCAAGCAGCACCCTTCCGCCTGCCGGGCTCCACGCCTAGACTGAAGCTCGGGCTGACCGCTCAGCACCTGACCATCCTCTAGGGGTGGCTCTGGACGCGCCCGTCTGCACGCACACACGCTCTGCCCTCCCCGGCCTCGCTCACCTTCCGAGCCCTTCTGCTTGCGCTCCACCTCCCTGCGGTACTCCTCCAGCTCGCGGTCGGTGAGCGCCTGGAAGGGGTTGGGGCCCGCGGTGCTCACGATAACGTGGGGCTGGTACTCCTTCTCGATGATGGCCTTGGACGCAGTCACCAGCTCCCCCTGTGGGCAACCAGGAGGCGTGGTCTGCAGCGGCCTGGCCAGGCGGGGCTCTCCCTCCTCCCCGGCAGGCTGCAGGCAGGGGCAGGCTTTTCGGGAGCAGACAGACACCCCAACACTGCACCGGCAGGGGTCCTGGGGTAGCCGAGCCGCAGCCATCAGAGGCAGAAGACAGCAACAGGTCAGTGTCACAAACAAACACGAAGAAAAGAAACCCCAGCGAAGCCCGAGTGCCCAGAAGCACAGACGGCGCGGAGCAGAGCTTCCCTCCTCTCCCACCCAGGAAGTCGGCTGCGCCACCGCCTCCCTGAGGTCTGCCTGGGTTCCCAGGTGACAACCAGCTCTGCTGATCCCCCATGCCCTGGGTACCACACGCCCCTCAGGCCCGGCAGCCTGAGTAATTGCCAGAACCCGCAGAAAGGAAAAGCAGCGGGTGAGGCCGTGAGCCAGCGGGGCTCCTAGGCTCGTGGAGAAGGGGTGCCAGGAGCAGCACGGGCACTGCCAGGCGGGCACAGAAGTGGCAGCTGCTCGCCCACAATGTGGCCTCTCTCACACCCGTGTCTCAACAAGCCATTCCAGACTCAAAAGAAGGCAGGACACAGAGGCACTAGCCCCTGGGGGAGGGTCCCTGGCACACCCCCGGGGTCTCCCGCACACAGGGCCCCTGCTCTCCCTGGGCTGCGAGCTCAGCGCACAGCACACCGAGGGCTGAGATACCTTCAAGTCACGGCGTTCTGCACACGGACCCACGTCCTGCTGTCACCGCAATAAAATGAGGTGATGGGAGGCTTGAGAGGCCCAAACACTTCTCAATCAAATGTCCAACATTAGTAAAGAATAAAACGTCCACCATCTCCTGCCACTGAAGCATCAGAGCCCTTGTTCAGAGTCTGCTTTGTGTTGATTTGTATTTTGGGGTGCTGAGGATGGAACCGAGGCCTCACACAGGCTTGGCAAGGCCCCACCGCTAAGCTACACCCCAGCCCGTTAATCATTTTGAGACCAAGGCCTTACTTGCTAAATGGCCTGGTTGGCCTCGAACCCGTGATCACCCCACATTCCTGGGAGTACCGGCTAGTGCTGCCACATCTGCCTCATTCCCAGCTTGACCTCCCAGAGGACAAGCAGCACGCCAGCTCCCCGGGCTGGGAGGCCCCCTCCCAGCCAGGCACCTCAGGCCAGGGCCAGGGGCAGCAGGGAGTGGCTGCCTGCACCCCAAGCCTGGGCTGCGGAGTCGGCATGGAGGGAGGCCGGTTCCTCCAGCAGCGAGGCTCTAGAGGCCGCCTTTCTTCCTGGTCACCTACCAGGGACTTCAAGCAACACAGAGGCTGGAGAGTTACTTCTGTGCTTGACTGGGGCAGTGTGCACAGTAACTTAGCAAGACCCTGTCTCCAACAACAAATTTAAAAAGGGCTGAGGATCTAGCTCAGGGCAAAGGCCCTGGGTTCAGTCCCTAGTGGAGGAGGAGGGAGGAAGGAAAAGGAGGAGGAGGAGTGGGAGGAAGAGCGGGGAGACTAACCCTGAATTGTTTGTAGGCCCACACAGAACCTGAGAGCTGAGCTCGCTGCCCCCGCATTCCTCCCCCTGCACAATGGGCACAGCCCCGGTGACAGGCACATCAGCCCCGGAGTCCTCTGGGCAGGCATCTTCTCCGATCAGGCCATCCACCGGGTCCGTGTCAGGCTGCGCAGTGCCCAGGGAAAGGGAGCTTTCATGTGAGTTCCATGTCCCTCTGCCCCCTTCTGTGGGGAAGTCACCCCTGCGCCATGCAAACTGCCACCCCAGGAACTGAAGGCCAGAGAGGACTCCCTACAGCCAGACTCCCAGAGGCCCGCCGTGAAGCAGGACCTCCGAGTCTGTCCCACAGGGAAGGGTTAGTTACAGTGTCCTCCCTGGCTCAAGGAGAAACAGCTGCTTGAGCAGCGCCATGACCCACAAGGAGCAAGACTGCCTGCACCTAGAGGCTCACCCAGAAGGAAGGAAGGGAACAGCAAAAGAACAGCCCCAGTAAAGGACATCCGTGAAATCAAAGCACACTCTCACCCTAAAAATGAAATACACGCAGTCAGTGTGGACAGAGACCAAAATGCAACTGTGAACTTGAGAAATGGAGAAGTAAAAAACACAACAGCTAGAGGAAGATTTACACGCAAGCCAGGGGCGAGGCCAATCTCAGTCTCCATCTCAGTCTCCTCCCCAGCCCCTTGGATGAATAATCAGGTACAAGGCGTCAGCGCCTCCTCAGCTGGGGCCAGCGAGGCACTGCTCTGCCTAGGACGTGCATAGATATTAAGGCCCTGTGTCTACCTACGACACAGCCAGGGGACTGACACACGCCCGCATCAGAACACCTCTGGGACAGAGCAAAGCCGATGAGGACCCATCGGCTGCACCTAGACTGCCTGTACCCAGCGCATATCCTGCGGCACAGCCGCCCAGCCAGACAAGATCCACAAATGCACTGCGGCGTGAGAGCACTCTGCAACATACATGCAACACCACTCACCACCACACCCCCGAGGTGACAGTGACCAAGGCAGCTTACAGCTCAAGACACCCACACCAAGGACTCACAGACAAAGAACGCGACTCTTCCTGCCTTTTCAGAGAAGCTGCTCCAAGAATGGTAGCGGAAGAAAAGGGATCCATTGAATTAACATGTAAGCACGCCAATTAACATTCCAAGCATGACTTCCGGGTAGGTACACAGGGTCCTACTACAGACCTGCTTCTGGCTAGCAATCCCAGCACGAGCACAGTCCTGCACCTCACGAGAGTGTTCAGAAATGTCCTTTGCACACAGGGCACTCGCCAGCATCCGGCCTGGACACCAAGTCCTGCACACGCCCGCCCTGCCCTGCCCTGTGCGGTGATGCCAGACGTCCGCCTACTAGTCACGCTCAGTGTACACATACACAGAGAAGGTACCACCTGGCTGGGTTCATGAGTGTCACCTCTGACCCCCTGAAACATTCAAGAAAATTATCAAGGCTTTTTTGCTTGTCTGGCACTATGGGGGACCGACTTCAGGACCCTGTGCATGCCGGGCACCTGTTCCACTCCTGAGCTGTACCCGCAGCCCTTTCTGTTTTAGTTTGAGATGGAGGCCTCCCTAACCTTCCCAGGTCTGTGTCAAACTTATGATCCTCCTGCCTTGGCCTCCAGACTGGAAATACATGCATGCACCACCATTTCCAGCTCAGCTTTTTTAAATTTTATTTTATTTATTTATTTGGGGGGGGTACCAAGGATCAAACTCATGACCTCTCATTTGTCAGGAAAGCAAGCGCTTGTGCTGCTGAGCTAAATCCCCAGCCCTAGGTATTTGTTTTAATAAGTTATTTTTAATCAGTGAAAGGCAACAAACACGGTCTTATTTCTCATTCCTCTGAAACAACATCTTTCAATGACAGCCTCCAACGGCTACGGTCACAGAGGAACAATCGGCTACGCTCACAGAGGAACAATCGGCTACGGTCACAGAGGAACAATCCGGAGATCATGCAGACGCTGCAACTGTCAGTACAGCTCACCTGCACTCGGCCTCTGGGCGGAGAGAACCGGGGCCCAGCGGCATGCATGGCCAGTCCCACAAAGGACTCTGGAAACGCACCATGCTGTGCAGACTGGCCACTTCCCAGCAGCCACTCTGAATGCTGAAACTGCTGACATGCCTCATCCCAAGCTTTTTCATTTAACAGGAGAACGGGCAGAATATAACCTTCTCGACACCCTCACGGAAGACTCTGAGATCCCTTGCAAGGGACTGAGTAACCGAGACAGCGCCTGAGAGGGAGGCAGGCGGGAGCAGGGGAGGACAAGAGCACCGCGCACCGACAGGAGGTGAGGACAAGGCGGTGAGTACCTTTCTAAAAGAGAGAGATTTAGCGGGACTAAAGGTCTGCTCTGTAAGCTCGAGCCCTTCGATAGTTTCCGTACAGTCAGAGAGGGGTGCGTCCTGCAACAGTAAACTGAGTCACCAGAGCACGCCAGGCCCAGCCTTGGAAATATCAACTGAGAGCACAGGATGAAGCCAGTGAGGAGCATGCAGCGGGGACATCGTCAACAGTGAAGGTGGCGTGATGAAGGCCGTGCGTGCAGACACTGAACACAAGACTAAGACTACAGAATTCAGAAAATGCAACATCACTCCTCTACCCCCGCGGAGTCGGGCTGGAAAGCAATGGTGGCATCATGAGGATCTGAGATAACTACTTACACATTATCTTCACGGCGCCAATAAGAGCCCTTTGCAGAAATGCATGTAAATGCGGGCCATGTTAACAGGCGCCTGCCCCGACTACCCAAGCAGCATTTGTTGCAGACATGAGTACGGTGGTCCGCCAGACCCCCTCCTTCCAGCACTTCCCTGGCACCCTGGCAATACCATGTACCCGCCCCAAAGCTGGCAGCGTGTGCCCCGCAGGGATGCATGCACTACCAGGAGCAGGGCTGGGCATGGGTGCGGTCCTCTGCATGCTCCGCTCAGCTAGGACTCCAGGGAATGGCTGGGCTAGCACGAAGATTCTTAACAATGGTAACCGGGTGCCTAGAATACTCACCTCACAGAGCCATGCTCACCCAAGTGAGAACAACTCTGGAGCGGATGGTTAGTTAGCACCCACTAATGCCAGAGACCTTCTGAGCGCTCACCTGGACGAGGCTCCTGTCCATCACTACACCACACAAAACCTGGGACTGGGGGCCAGCCGTCTTAATGTCCTGCAAGTTCTGCTCTCGGATCTGAGGAAGGGAAGAGGAGACACACACATCAACAGTACAGGAAGCCACGCTGCTGTGTCCTGGAGCCCAGCCCAGCCCTTCACCTGTACTTCTGCCCCGCACAGCCAGGGGAGGCAGGGCAGGGCGGCCTGCCCAACGGCACTGGCATCCTGCTCAGCAGGCGGGGAGTCCGGCAGGGGCCAAGCCCCACGCTGGACCCCCTTTGGGGGAAAATTCTTGCTATGTGCCCATCTGCAGGGACACCGTAAACACACACGGCGCCCTGTCCCAACACTTGAAAGCCCGTCACAGCTCTACGTGAACCCCAAAAGCAGAGCAGCATAATCTGCTCTCACTAGGATCAGACCTGTGACCAGGCAGGTATGACGACGAGCCAAGAGCCCACGTGTCTGCAGTCACACTTCACACACGTGTGAAGCGGCAGTGTGAAGAGATGGCTTTAACGCCTCTGCAAGAAGCCAGCACCCCTTCCAGCCCGCACCCAAGCCCCCGCCACACAGACAGCAGGACGCACCTTGTTCCTCATCTCCTGGACTTCTTTGGGGTTAGTGTTCAATGGAACAAACAAGTTAGGGACGGCAGAGGTGGAAGTTCTATGTCCATCCTCCTTAGTCCACTGTAATTTCAAGAACAGTTGAAAAGTCAGAATCACGACAGTGATAAGCGACACCATAGCATCCACTTTGTCCAATCGATCTCACATCTGGTCATGCACAGAATATCACAGAGAGGACTGAACCAATGAGCACGTGTCCTCGGTCACTTGGCACAGTCACCATGGGAGTGGGATGTGACCAAGTGAAAACCAGTGAATGGCGGACGTCAGAGTCATCACTGAAGGGAAAAGGCCACCTTAACAGCCACGTGGAAATCCAGGGCACAATGTGGGCTGACAACAGAGCCCAGCCCTGTCACCCTTGGGCCAGCCAAGGAGCCCCTCAGAGACCATTGGTTCACCACCCTGAGAGTCACCCAACACCAAAGCCAACTGGAAGCATGAGATGACAGGATCATGGGAAGCAATGTGATGCTACTGCCCAGGCAGGGGAGTTGGGACTGTGGGGCGAGAGTGGGCATCACCAAAGTTCTGCACTGAAGTGAATGAGGGCATCAGAATGCATGGCTTGCATAACGCTCCGACCCCAAAACTTAGTGCATTCACACTCAAACAGCAGCTACCTGGCCGAAGAGTTTGGTGATGTAGAGTACCCTATGTAACGGCTGCTTTCAGTGTTCCAAAGGACCCCACCCCCCGAAGCACTGCAGGAGGCCTTAAAGGCTGTTTTAGGCATCAGTGCGTACCCTCAGCACACTGAGCCTTCTACACAGAAGGATGTTTTTGGATCGCCAATCGAACCAGAGATTTTTAGTCAAATTCTCATCTTTAGGCATGAGTAGGCACTGAAGATTAAAACGACCCTGGTATCATAGGGAGCAAAGGTTCTCCACCTCCCAGAAGACCTTCCAGAGGCAGCAGAACGCCATCAGCCATGTGGCTTTCCAGGAAGCAACGCGACTGTCAGATGCTGAGCCCGGTGGGGAGTGGGGATGGGCATGGAGCTGCGGGTACTCACTGATGGCCCTCTTCTCAGAAAAACAACTCCGCGTTTTACAAAAATAACTTAGTCAAACATGAAAACAGCCACCTCAGAATAGGTACACATTTTAAAAGTGAATGAGAATCAGTAGAAATGAAAATATACCAACCTGGGAGCACTGCACGGAACCCGAGTTACTCCAGAACAGTAAGAGACAGATAGAGATGCAGAACAAAGCCCCTGCGGGGCACACACGGACCCCCATGCCTAAAGCAGCTGAGTCTCCGCCAGGCTAAGTTACAGAACTCAGCGCTGCACTACGTGTACCCAGAAAGGCGCGTCAGGCAAGGTGCAGGACGCTGGCAGCCCCGGTCTGTTCCTCTCCCTTTGACAGGTAAAACAAATGAAAAAGGGGAGAGGTGGGAGAGCAGAGTTGCACCCTCACTCTGACGCCGCACAGGGCACCAGGCTTCTCACCACTGTGGACCAGGAAGGCCCAGAGCCACCTGAGGAAGAGAAACCTTTTGCTTTCTTTTTTTTTTTCCTATAAAATAAAGGCACTGTTACAAGGAGAAGGCTTGCTGTCTGCTGGGCCACTGCCTGGTGTAGACAGCTGAGCTCCCAGGGAGCCCTGGGCTCTGGTTCCGGCCCCACCTGTGGAATAGTAGTGACCTGTTCTCTGCGGCCATGGAGCCCGAGCGGTACGGGCACAGACAGGCCTGCAAATGGCCTCCGCTACACTTGGGTCATGCCGCACCCAGAGGAGCCGAAGACTCGCCTCCACGGCCGTCTACTCACATGCAACAGTCCATGCAGAGGGCAGCTGGCAAGAGCACTCGGAGGCTCTGGGATGGGCGGGGAGCAACATCAAGAGGACAGGGCCAGTGGGGAGCAGGCTGGGGCGCCGAGAGGGAAAACTGCTTAAGACAACACTAGCAACAAGAGGGGAGCAGTGCCACTGGAGCTGGCGACACTCAGGATCAGATCTGTGACCAAGCAACCTGCTTACGTGTGAGACACCAAGAGCGCTCAGACCTGACTCGGACCGAGGCTCCGCGTCCGGGTTAACATGTGGGAGCCTGGGAGCGCTTTCGCAATGCATCAAGACAGACTGGGAGAGGGAGCAGGAGGGATGTTACATCTTAAGCAGTTTCACGGGGGCAGCATTACTCAGATTTTGGCAAATGCATGAGGTGGACTTGGGCTCAGAGAAAAGTGAGTTAGTGAGAAGAGGCTGGCAGATACGGCCAGCAGAGCCATCCCAAAGCCTCCGAAGCCCCAGCTGCCCGACTCGCTCTATGTCATCTAACTATGAACAGTAAGGAGGCACAGACCAAGCAGTTGGTAATACAGCTTGGCACGCAGACACCGGACGAGAGAGACTGCAGCAAGGGTTTCACGTGATCGTGTGTAATGTTCGTCCACACCTTAGTCTTCGACTTGGGGCTGCTTCCGTTCTGCCCTTCCTCGGAAGCTTCCTCGGCCCGGCCAGAGTTCAGCCACCTTGTCTTCTCCCGCTGCTGCTTCTGAAAACTGTGTCTGAGAGGGGAGCAAGTGCCCGAGTCACCGTCACTGGCGAAGGAGTAGCCTGTGACACTAGCAGGAGCCTCCACATCGCTGTACTTTTTAGATTTCTCTCTCAGAGCAGGGTATCGGTAAGGGTAACCGGTTCTGTAGCCCTAGGAGAGAGACAGGGACAGGGACAGGGACAGGCGGTCAGCACTCCAGAGAGCGAGCAGATTCACTTTGGGGACTGCAAAGCGGACACAGCAGAGAACCTCAGGATGCCAACCCGAGCCCGTGGCTGACAGGCACACTGCAGACAGGGGCGAATGCTTGCGGCCCCAGCAACCCAACTCAGGTTGCACCCCAGGCAATTTTTCATTATTGTTGTTTTTTTATTTTTCTGAGTTTTTGGGGACAAAGTCTTGGTATACAGTTCAGACTGGCCTGGAACTCACAGTGATCCTCTTACCCCAGCCTCACAAGTGCTGGGGTTACAGGACTATGCCACCACTTCCAGCTTCCCAGGCTTTTTAAAAAATTTTTTATCTTTTTTTTTTAGTGAACTGGGGATTGAACTCAGGGCCTCTGCACTAAGCTGAATCCCCAGCCTCTCAATGCATTTTAAGTCTTGCTAACTCGACAGGTAGCTCAGGTGGGCGCAGCCTCAGCCTGGGAGCTAGGATTGCAGGTGTGTCCCCTTGTGCCCCACCTGGAAGACAAGTTCTGACAGATGTAAAATGGACAGCTGTACTCTCCTGACGGGAGCAAACCAGAAGCAACCTCTAATGCTTCTAACCGGCAGAACTCACAGGTGGCAAAGGGCAGTACTACTCTAAAGCCAAGCACTGTCTTGCAAGTCTGAAGCAAGCTGCCACCAACACTGCCCTGTAGCTAACTGGGCCACGCAAATCTGTACTCCTGCAGTGGAGCCTCTGACAAGAAAGCAGCCAGCTGTGCCCCACCCCCACACTCCACTGCAGCTCTGGCCTCCCTGAGCCCACCTGGCTGTCCCTGGACAGAATCCAGGAAGTAATAAAGTCACTGAATGGTGACAATGGCTTTCAGACAGATGTTGGTTAAATGACCCAAGAGACACAGACCTCACAGTCACTCACAGCATTGTACAACATGTGGAGAGAGTACGTGGGCGCCACAGGAAATGGCTACGGGGATATGCGCAGTCACCCTGCTACCAACACAGGGCACACCTGGAGCACAGCTCCTAGGGAGACCGAGGCAGAAGGACTGCCCAAGCCCAGGAGTCCAAGGCCAGCCTGGGCAACATGAAACTCTCAAAATAGAACCCCCCCCAAAAAAGAAAGAAACACTGTCTCCTCCCTTTTAGGTTCTGCTCCTCTTTGGGGGTCACTCCTTTAATACACACACAAAAGGGGTGATAATCACTGAGGAGTCATTTTCTATTTAGTTTCCAAAACTTTCCTCAGAACAGCGGAAAGTGTCATTAATGGGAATTTTCCACTGTGAGCATGCTTTGTTGAGGGTAATAATAGAGAATGACTCAGCCATAAAGAGGCGCACTCCAGAAACTAACTCAGCTCTCCACTCACTGGGAGCAGCCTCCGAGCTGGCTCTGTGACTGCAGGACAGAGCCCCAGTCCCAGACATCAGCTGACACCCACAGTGCACACTGCCTTCTGCAAACGCCACCACACCGAGACTAGAGGTAATATTAAGAACTCCAAAACCCTTTCAGCCTTATAGCGAGGAAAGAAGGCTCAGTAATAGAATATGTGCTTAAGCACGCACAGGAATTGGGTTCAATACGCAGCAAGCACACAGGCGCACACGTACTGCACGTGTGTGTAATGCATGTACCCTTGTTCTTTGTTGGAGAAATTGAAATTGTATCTCATTTTGGGACCAATTTAGCATTTCCTGTAGGTGTAAATGTTAAAGATGAAATATTTCTTAGTGTGGAAGCTTCACCTATTCTCCTCTACCTAACTCAATGATGAGCAAACATTCAATGCTAAACCAGATCAGGTGCTAAACCAAAGCCAGGCTAGGGTCCGTGTGCCGGCCACTCACGCCTGTACGCTATCCAGCACTCACATGCTGACGTCACCTGCTAATAATGGTGCACCCTGGAGACTCCGTGTAAGGAATGTCTCCCCTTAACCATTCACCTTTTACTTCCTCTCCCATTAAACCAGTTTCTGCCCTTGGCTCCATTTGCCTCTGCCCTGCTACTGGATTGTACATAAAGGCTGCTGTTCTTGATTCTCATCTCCTTTCCTCCTTCCTCACGTAACTGACTTCCTGGGAGAAAAGCTGTGAAAGGTCAAATTACTACGAGGAAGTGGCTGTGTGCCTGGGCCAGTTCAGCACCCTTCACCCTGGGTGACTTTCCTAAGTGACATCTCCCTGGCCCTCACCTCACTGCGAATGCTTCTTCTGTCTTCCCTGTCAGCTTCTGCCCCACAGCTCTCTGCAGCTCTCACAAACCGACCACCTCAGTCACCAAACAGCATATGGACAGGGCTGTACCTCAGGTCTGTTCACTTCCCTTTCTGGGCCATGTATTCGTAAGGTAAGACCTACATCCTGTCCACCATTAAGGTGGACACCAGGGTCTCATCTATAGGCTGAGAGGGACACCCCTGAGGGTGTGAGTTTACCTCACACTGTGCTTGTGGACTGATTTCCAGGACCCAGGGAAGTGACTGCATGCAGGAGCAGGCAACCTCCAGGACAGACCTGAAAGCTCCCTGACAGCGCATACTCCCACCCCCATGGCTGGGTCTGCAAGGACGCACTCCTTCTCTCCACTCAGCCTGTGGGCATCCTGCCTGTCCCTTGAGCTCATTTCCAAGGGCCACCTCTTACAGAAAGCTCTCTCCCTAATCTCTGCAAAAAGGATGAAGTTATAGTCGATGGTCCTGGCCTCTGGGCTGTGCTGGGCTCCTGTTCCTGCAGCACACGGCACAGCACCTGTCCCCAAGCAGACAGGCGTTGAGGACACAGCACTCAGAGCTCACTAGCAAAACAGAGCCAGAGCTGCCCCGAGAGAGCCCCTCTGCAGCCAGCTTGCAGGAGGTCAGTGCCACGCTGCCTGCTGACCACTGCAGAGCATACTTGGCACTCCTGTCCCCACTGAGCCCAAACATCCAGTTACCCTGAAAAAAAAGGATCATGTACAAAACCTCAATCTCTGTATTTTATCATGATTTAGCCTAGAAAGTAAAAAACCTTTACATGTACCCACGCCCCCTGATGAATGCAATCATTACACACTGCACACACGTACTAATAAAAAATTTTTAGAATGTGTTTTGTGATGGTTTTTGAGAATGAAATCATCCAGACAGGCGTCACGATGATCACTGCACTTGCTGTAAAGACAACAGCTGTGTCTTCACAACAAAAGTTTTGCCACCAGCTAGAGGCACCATTCTTACCAGATTATCCAACATCCGCATGAGGGCTTCAAATTCCTGCTCCCCAATCTGCCACTTGGGAGGTGACCCACTGCCTTCCCCCACCGGGGGTCCGGGGGAACGGGATTTGGCTTTGTACTTCCCGGGGTCCAGCAAAACTAAGTTGTCTGGTCCTCCTGAGCTGGCCAGAGTGCGAACCTTTTCCAAGACAAGGAAACACAATGACTTGAGTTCCATCCACAGAGAGATGTAGAGCATCAGATGACCGGGGACACTTGGACAGAAAGGTAGGTCTCAATAGAGAGCAAGTCACTACAGCGTGGGGATCAAAATGTAGGGCAAAGGTGATGGCACTGAGCAGAAGGTCATTTTCAGAATTTTTCCCTCAGCTGTCAAACATAGGGGGGACTCATGCTTGGTACAGAATGGGAAAACAAAGTGCCCTTCCAGGCCCCCGAGGTCTTGGAATCTCATGGCCCCGGACATAAGTCAGGGTCAGGGCCAAGCGGGAGCACGCAGGAAGCATCTCTATTTTTACTCTTGCTTTTGCAGAAGGAATGTGAGGAGGGTCACACAAAATAACACACATGTGACATCCATAAGGCCCCTAATATGGGGCCTGGGGCACATTAGTACTCCAAAAGTGTTAATCATTTTTTATTATTTAGAAAAGAAAAAAATTAGAAATGAAAGGCCCAGCAATCTCTTGTGACTTAAGTCAGTGAAACGGCATTTGCCCTGGTTGACCCCAAACTCACGCACTCAGCTCTAGCTGGAAGCCCTCAAATGAACTCATTCCTGCAAGAATCTGTGGGGCCCAGGACAGCCTCGTCACCTACCTGGATCTCGCAGGCCACCACCAGGTTATGGATATAGTAGAAGGCCTCCTCTACGCTCTCTCCAACTGACACGAGCCCGTGGTTCCGCAGAATGAGCACCTGCAGGGAAGTGGGTGCTCAGTGGAGCCAGCAAGCAGACCCAGTTTCCTGGTGCCTCCACCCCAACTGCAAGCCCAAAGAAGGCCTCAGCTGACCTTGCTCTTAGGCCCCAGGTTCTTCTGGATCAACACCTTTTCCTCTTCGTCGACCAGAATACCGTGATAGTCGTGGTACGCCACCTCTCCAAGGGAGAGCGCCTCTGGAGAGATGGGCAGGAGGCCACACTTCATGGCGGACACCTAGGGACCAGCAGTCACCAGGAAGGAAGGAGAAGCCAGCATTAAACTGTGACCCAGGACAGGCAAGTGCTTTCCACAAAGAACACAAAATGGGGAAGTATTTCACTTCGCTCCTTTCTTAGAATAAATGAAACCATGAACTTCATATAAACTGTACTCCAGGGCTTGGTACGGACAGCCAGGAGTGCCTTGCAGAAAGCCCTGGCCTTAGGCTTCCTGCTGGTCACAAACACTACGTGGACCCGGGGCCCCGGAGCACACATCCACATGGGAAGCCTCGATGGGTCCCAAAGACATTCCTGGTGCTGCATGGGTCTGTGCGCTTCCCACCTTCAAGGACAGGTAAAAGTGAAATGCCTGAAGATTACTTCAAACCAAATGTATCAAAGTACAGGACAGTTATAATTTCTCTCTATAGCCTCAGACGAAAATTTTAAAAACCTCTAAAGGGCCCCACAGCCTTTCAAGTTTCCTGAAATCCTCTGACACTCTCCTTTGAAGATGCTGATTTTGAGTCTTCTAGAGAACAAGCAGTGTGAGGACTCTAGCCTGACAGCCTCCAAAGACTCAAAGATCTATAGTCATTATTCCACAGAGAAAAGTTTCTCTAAAAATGCAACCCTGCATGTAACTCCTTTCAGGGTATTAACTTCATTTGAGAAATTTCCTTATGAAGCGAAGTTATTTTGATACCCACTCCCCAGGGTCTCGGGTATGCTGGATAAGCGGTTACCACTGAACCATAAAATCAGCCCTGGTAGCTTTTAAAACACATTACATGGAGGTAGGCATGGGGGCACTTGCCTGTGATCCCTCTGGGAGGCTGAAGCAGGAGGATCACAAGTTCAAGTCCACCCTGAGCAAACTGGTGACTGTTATTATTATCAGAAAGTAATTTTAGGGCCTGGGGATTTAGCTCAGCAGCATAAGTGCCTGCCTAGCAAGCTCAAGGTCATCAATTCGATCCCGGGTACCAAGAAGAAAAAAAAGATAATTTTAAAAAGGGGGCTGGGTATGTAGTTCAGTGCAATAGTCTTAGGTTCAGTCCCCAGTACTATAAAAAATAAAAATTACCTGTCATCTGTATGTAACTATATTCTTAAAAGTGCCCAAGAGGTTCTTTAAAAGTATATGCATATTTAGTGGTTGAAGTAATGAGTATTCTTTTAGAAAATAAAAAGTACATCATCCCAAGAATGATGTGTCTAATGAAACTCTAATGCCGACTTCAAGAACCATATGTTCAAAGTAAAATGAACATGAGCTAATGTTCATCTACAGAATCCCATATGCTTGACATTAAAATATTAAGACAGATTAAGATATAGCACTTCTGAGTCAATACAGTTATCTGTTCTGCAATGAGCCCAAAAGTCCACCAAGTGCGGAAAACACGGCTCTCGAGCATTTCCCCTCAGTCAGGCATGATAGTGCAGCCTGGAATCCCAGCACTCGGGAGGCTGATCCAGGGTCACCGCAAGTTTGAGACCAGCCTGGGCTACAAAGTGAGCTCAAGGCCAGCCGGAACTGCATAGTGAACCCTGTGCACAACAAATAATAAAATAAAAACAGTATTTCATCTCCACACAGCTCTGCTCAGACACCTGGAACATGCGTGTTCACCACGAGACACCTGGGGCTTTCTGAGACCCATTCACGCAAGGAGGGATCAGCCCGAGCCAGTGGCCCATGCGGACCCCGCACATGGAAGCCAGGGCCTGTTCTTACCTGTGCACCATGACCGGGCTGGGCATGACTCCGGCTCTGGACAGAAGGTCTGTGTTGCAGCAGCGTGGGCAGCAGCATTCCAGATCTCACCCTCTCCCTCGGCCCAGCCCCTTTCCACCCCGGAGCTGCTAACTACACCCAAGACCTGACACCACCCCACTGTGGCTTCCTCTCCTTTACACATGCCTTCCCGGAGGAACCGTGTTTACAGTTGTCACTTTGTACTTCCCCAGTTTTCAACATAATCAAACCTCACCCCACCACAATCCTCAGACTCACTGGTTTTTCAAAATTATAGGTATCAAATGGATCCCTTAAAAGGAAAAAAAAAATGTTAAGGAACTCATACTAGGGGCTGGGTGTATCATTCTGTGGTCCAGCACTTGGCTAGCACATGCAAGCGCTGGGCTCAAACCTCAGCACCACAAAGCAAAACTTAACGGGAAACAGGTTTTTGGCCACCAAAGTTAGGCTGACTGCCCAGTTACAATGAGCTGAAGGCTCTCCCGAGCAGGCGCACTCACCGCGGCCCCAGCGGGGGTGTGGATGTGCACGATGCACTTGACATCCGGCCGGGCGGCATAGATGGCAGAGTGCAGAGTGAAGCCAGCTTGATTGACTCCCAGGTTAGTACTTCCACGGTCCACTACATCACCTTGTAGGTTTATTTTAACCTGAAATAAACCACAGTTGAAGATGTCAAGAGGACCTCAAGTCACCCAGGCTGGCAACTACCAACCCACGCTCAGGTGCCAGAGTTCCGCAAGCCTCCTCCCTAGCAAACAACCCGAGCTGTGCACTCTTGCCCCTCCTGGTCCCTAGCTTTCACGTGTACCGAGGCGTGCGAAGCCCACCAGGACCCTAGCGAACACCTTACCAAGCTGGACGCGGTCACTTCACTGTAGAGAAGCCCAAAAGGAACGATGAGGAAGTGCTCCTGCTCGGAGTTCACCCTGGTCTGTGAGGAAAACAACTGAGTGAGTTCCTGAGTGCCTCTGAATTACCTGCGCCCCCTTCAGGACGCAGACTTACCGGTAGGTGTGCAGAATACTTCTATGCACGGTGACTATCACATAGCTAAGAGATACTGGAAGCTTTCTGCTTTTATATTAAATAGTAACAACGTGCAAAACACATAAAGTGCTCCTTGGTCACTGCTGTAGCTTGGCATAAGTGATGCCATCTTGAGTCCTGCATTTAACTAGTGCCCTGTATTTGACCCAGGAAAACGAAAATTACTCAGGGTGTAAGTCCCATGAGAAAAGCAGAATGAGCTGTACCTACAGAAGAAAAATTAAAACCTGCTGAACAAAAGAAGCAGGATACAAGTGTCAACCAAAAATTAGTGAAAGATTTGAGCTAAACTGTTTCCAACAGGATGTCTTTTGCTTTTTGTGTTTTTTTTGGTACTGGGGATCGAACTCATGACCTTACTTGCCAGGGCAGGCACTTACACCGCTAAGCTAAACCCCCAGCCCAACAGGATGTCTTTTGTGGTTTTCAACTTTCCAGCTCCAGGCTACTTGTTTGGACCCTGAACCAGGGGGTCTGTATATGAGTGGTCCTCAGCTCAGTTAATTAAATTCCAAGTTTATCAGTTTGGCTGCTTGGATTCCTATATTGTCGTTCACAAACCCACCTCAGTCACATTTATGAAAACTGATTTTATAGAGGCCAGGTGTGGCGGTGCATGCCTGTGCTCCTAGCTACTGGGGGGCTGAGGCAGGATGATTGCAAGTTTGAAGCCACCAGGTGAGTTAGTGTGATCCTATCTCAAAATTTAAAAAAAGAAAATGAAAAAGACTTTAGAACAAAAGCAGTTCAACAGTAGCACTCTGACAAGACGGTTAATCACCACTTGCTTACCACAAATGCAGGTAATCACACAGGTGAAAACCGCCACACCTAAAGTGGAAGAATGATAACCAAAACCTGTTCTTTAAACCCACAAATGAGAGCAGTCTCTCTTTTAAGTCTCCACACAAAGCTCGGCATGGTGGCACATTTTATAACCCCAGCACTCAGGAGGCTGAGGCAGGAGGGAGGATCCTTGAGAGTTTGAGACCAGCCTAGGCTACAAAGTGAGCTTAAGGCCAGCCTGAACTGCGCAGTGAGACCCTGACTCAAAAAGACAGACAGACAAACAGAGAGAGACAGACAGAGACAGACAGACAGACAGAGAGACAGACAGACACACACACACACACACACACACACACACACACACTTCGTGTAGGCAACTGGTCGATTCGGAGGAACACAGGCTGGGATGATAGCAATTAAGGTACAAAACAACTTAATGCTTGTACTGATTGACTTTGCAGGCCTGAGGCCCAGAAGTCTGAGCATGTTTGGAGGATAACAATATGCAATATAGCAACTATGGGGGATTTCTCTCTTGCTTGTTTTTGAAATTCAATATTGTTCTCACTGTTTTGTTCCATTTTATTGTTTTGTTTTATCCCCTTCAAAAATAAATAAATAAATAAAACAAAAGTCACCATACAGTACCACATCACTGCTCCTTGCAGAGTATTTCTTTCTCCAGAATTTGTTCAGCACGAATTTGGCACCATGTGCCAAACAGATATTAGGCACCAAGAATACAACAATTAAAAAAAAAAAAGGAGTCCTGCCCACAAAAGTAAATAAATACATAAATTCACTCTAGTTCTTGGCTTTGGTCTTTGTTGTTACTGTTTCTGTCTATTTGGTTTTTTGAGACAGAGTCTCAACTGCGAAGCCCAAGCTGGCCTCAAACTCACAGCGATCCTCCTCAGTCAGCCTTCCCTGCGCTGCAATTACAGGCATGTGCCACCACAGGCCTATAATCTAGTTTTAATCTTAATCTAGATTTTAAAAAGACTTCAGATCTTAATCTAGTTTTATAAAGACTTTGGGGTAGACCTAAAAGATTTGCTACAAATTAAATTGGAATACACTACTACTTTGTTAAGAGTCAGTGGGATTCACTGTTTGTACGAAGACTTCAGGCAGTGAGTCCAACCTTCTAATAGCAGGCATTAGCAGCCTCACTCTGCCCCTAGGGACCAATGCCATGTCCCCAAGCAAAGGACTAGAGGACTCCAGAAAGTCCCCTCAGAGTTCTCATTCCCTGGAATCCAAAACAGAACTGAACCAAGCGCCTGCCATGTTCCGCAGTGCTAACCCTCACAGCTTTCCACCCACACCGGGACAGAAAGCACAGCTTCCAGCTAAGGCCACTGAGCAAGGACACCCTGCCCCAAGTGCCAGCTGGCCCAGCCTGTCCTGCCCTCCTCCGGGCACAGGCTTCTGTAAATCCAATGCAATCTCAAAGATCTAACTCAGCAATCTTCTCCCATCCTCTAACACCTGTCAGCATTTTAAATCCCTTTAGCAGAAAATCCCTATGACCCTCTTTCAAAGCCAGGCAGGATAACCTGCATTAAAGTAAATCAAACTCATCAACTACCATGCACAATAGGACTGGTGATAAACGGCAGTCTAAAACCTCCAAGGAAAGTGAAGCTGCTCTTACAGTTATGGATTACACTTCTCACAGCTGTGCCATCTTCATGAAACCCATCTTGGCCACTGAAATCTCCAGTACAGCACCCTGTCCAGCGCAATCAGCAGAGAGGCCAGGAAGACAGCCGCACATGGCTGGGCTAAAGGGCCACTGGCCCCGCATCAGAAGGCCTTGGCCAGTTCCTGCCTCAACTTTTTGGAAGCAACTCAGTCAGCCAGGGCTCTCACGTCACCGGGCCTCACCAGGGGCACGCCTGCTCCATGCCCCATGGGAAGCACAGTGACAAGAAATGTGCAGAAGGCAGGAAGTCCCCCGGTGGGGACCAGACCAGGAAACAGTCCACACAGCAGGCGAAGGCACTGCATCCTAGGCCCAACTGACCTGGTCAGCCTGCATTTTAAGAGGTCTGCTCTAGAAGCAATGCAAAGAACAGACAACTCCACATGCTGGCAGAGTGCAATGCTAAGTCCCAGGAGCACAGCATTCCGGTCACATGAGTGGCTCCAGACCACCACTTGGGAGGTTTCACAATGCTGTGAGTTGGGGCAGCTGACAAGCACCACATGCGGTAAGTATAGAAGGAAAGTTAGAACAGTCTCAGTGGCCATCACACTGGCCACCTCGACAGAGACAGAAGAAGCAGGATCATGACTGTCTCTCAAGACATCTGTATAAAGTATGCCTATTACACTGAGCAGGTGTTATATTAATGATTTGAAATATCCAATAAACAAAATGAAAAAAGCAGAAAACTAAAACAAGCTCAACAACCAAAGAAAGGAGCCAGGCATTATGGTGCACACCTGTAATTCTAGCACTCGGGAGCCTGAGGCAGGAGGACTTATGTGAGCTCATGGCCAGCCTGGGCTACATAGTGAGTTCAAGGCCAGCCTGAACTACACACAAAGACTCTGACTCAAAAAAAAAAAAAGAAAGAAATAGTTCAAAGAACAAAGCTATCTCTACAAGGGAAAGGGGAAAGGGGAAAGGGGAATTGGCTCAGGCTGCCAGTGTCTTAAGAATGTAAGCAGGCAGAAGACAATGGAATTCCAAGCTAAAGAACAAGCCTGGGCCGGGGATTTAGCTCAGTGGCCTAAGTACCTGCATGGCAAGCGTAAGGTCCTGATTTTCAATCCCCAGTACCAAAAAAAGAAAAGAACAAAACAAAAAAAGGCAAGCCCAGCCAGAACAAGTGCCTGTATCAGGTCATCAGGACTACAGAATGGCCACACGGTCAGAAGGCTCCCCATTTTTTCTGTGACACAATGAGGTCATTTGCAGAGAGGAGGTAGGCAGTCAGGAGTTTTAAAGAGCACAAAGAAGCCTTCCCAACTGCTGAGTTTGTATGAAAGATGGCCCCTGGCTGCTGGGCACTGGGAGAGGCCTGCTGAGATGGGTTATCAGCTGAAGGAGAGAGCCAGGGGCTCCACCGTGAGGCTTCTTGCAGCAGGGTCAGACGCCAGACAGATGGAAAGCAGCACCACCTCCCGGTGCAACCCGTTACAGCAAAGCTTGGCCCGGCAGTGGGCACCCAGGAACGTAACATGGATGAACTGAAGAAACAAGAAGGACTAGCAATATCAAAAATGGTTTTAAAAACCTGGAGTAGCTGAAGGAACAAGTGTGACAGACAGAAGACTTTGCTCAGAGTTGGGAAGTAAGTGGTTCATTTCTGGGATTCAAGCGTAAGAAGAATTTTAGGAACTGCCTGTAATTTGGTAAACATTCATTTAGTAGGTTAGCATGCAAGAAAGAAACTTTAAAGCACAACCATCCTTGTGACTTTTGACCCGAACTTGGCAACTCTTGGGCCAAATAATCTGTGTATTTCCTGAAGCCCGCTGCCTCCCTCCCCTGCACGGATTCAGACATGGACCAGGCCGCCCCTCGCACTGCCCAAGGGCTGGCCCTGTGTTCTCACCGTGATGTGGTTGTAGATGAGCTGAGACCACCCGAAGAGGTCGGCCAGCCTATAGAAGGCGGCCAGCTTACACCGCAGCAGCTTCTCCCCTTTGTCATAGGCGATAGAGTCAGAACCTCTGAGGTCGTTCACAGGGGTCACCATACCAAGACCTGAAATGAAGAAAGCAGAACTCAGACACTGATAACTCCCACCAGATATAAATCAAATAATCACAGCTCTGAGACACAGATCTTCCACACCAGACTTTATAAAGTCTCAAAAACAGAAAGACTGTACTCTCCAGCAGTAAGTTAGAAATAAATAACAAAAAGCAGTCAAATTTGTGGAATGTGGTAAGGCATGCTTAGAAGGAAATGTATAACATTAAACATATATATTAGAAATAAAAAGTTAAGGTTTTTTATTAAAGCAAAAGATGTGCCTTTAAGAAGATATAAAATTACATCACATCTGGTGCCTGTCAATCAACTTCTAAGCAAACCACAGGGCAGACACCCAGTGAGCCCACAGCAGCCGGAGGCCATGGTGCTCAGTCAGATCTGAGCAGGACGCCTTACAGGGTTGGATGCACCCTGCACTGTCCTGTGATAATAACGTCACACAGTCACTAGCCAGGGCAGAGCTAGCTCTGCCCGACACAGCCAACTGGCCTCCGCTTACATCCACCCATCTGGCCTCTCTCCACTGGCTACTTCAGGAATTTGTCTGCCTCTCCTCAGTGTGCAAGCAGACATAAGGAAAAGTAGGTAAGAAATGTTGGTGAGTAAGAAGTATTGGCATGACTGACACGATTCAGCCAAACTGATGTTCTACACATAAGCATTGTTTCTGATTAGTTATTCTAACTCACAAAGGGCCTCAGAAACCATATAAATTCCTGTGCCTCGGAAACAACAGAATCTCACTGGTTTGCTAGAAGAGGGTCCCTCTAAGTCAGGATGCTTCAGGGTTATGCCTACTTTGCTCCAAGACTGACTAAAGCAGTTATTTTCAAAACACTCAGCACCACACACTACACAGCCTCAAGTCCAGACACTTCAGAGCAGAAAGCCACAGGCTTCTCTCTGGCACATGTGAAAAATCAAAGGCTACTCACTCATGTTTAAAGCCGCCATCCCGCCCTGCGGAGCTGCCGGGTAGACATTGGGCACATTTGCCGTCATGAAGTCTGCGATCTGCTGTAATGCCAACAGGCCTGTGGGGTTCTTCCCCTTCTTGAACTGTTCTTGTATCATTGATTCCAATTCTTCACAGAAAGCCTAATAAAATGCACATCAAAACAGTGTACTGCCGTTTCTCTCTTGGGGTGAGGGTAGCTACCACGTAAACCAATTTTTTGTTTTTATTTTGTGCTGAAACAGCAAATAGATCTGTTCATCCATTACAACTGGAAATATAAATCGACACATTCTTTTCTGATAAGTTATGTAGTAAAAATAAAAGCTTTAAAGTTTGAATTAAAATTCTATTCCTAGGAATATATTTTAAGGAAATAATCAGGAGGAATATGCTCAACAATATACTCACAGGAACGTTCATTTCAGCGTTACTAACCAAAGAGGAAAACAGCCTGCATTTTAAACAACAGAGGACTGACGTGACACCCTGGGAATCCTGTGCATGCGCTCAACTTGAAAAGCTAGAAAAAATTAAATGCCACAAAAACTGCTCTTGATAGATTTTTGAAGGGTCACAAAACACTATAAATAAGTTTTTGTAAGAGTAAATACATAAACAGTAAATGTAAACACATCAAAATGTTAATTATAATCATCTTAGTGACAAAACCATTAGTAATTTCTGATGCCACTTTGCAATTTCCAGTATTTTCTCCAAAATACTTTGGAAATGTACCTGTGTACCAGATCTACACATTCTTTATCAATCCTGACTTAGTCAAAAAGGTCCCACTGGATTGGTGGTGATCATAAAACAAAGTCACTGTTTTAATAACAGATACCAATAGATAATGACAGATAGTTTGTAGTTTTCCCAAGCTATATTAATCTAATGTTTCACATATTCTATGAAGAAGTATCTGCCAAGTACATGACAAGGAAATGAAACCGTGAGCTCGCTGGTGAGCATCTGCACCCAACGACAAGCACTGAGGCCCTGCCCGTCTCACACTGCACTGGTTTCTAGTCTGGGGCTGAAAAGGACCTGCGGGACACCGCCGCGGACAGTCTGCCCTCGCGGGAGGAAGCACGCAGCCACACATGCATTGCACCCACACGTGAGGGTCAGCCAGCACCTCCACACCACAACAAGCGATGCTGAGACCACACCTGCCATCAGGCAAAGGGCGAGAGACCTGGCACAGGCAACGAACACCCCACGTAGGCTGCAGCGGCGCCTCAGGCCCAGCGCTCATACTCTACTCGCTGACCCCACGGCCTGGGAAGCTCCTCCTCTGGATCCCTGTGTAGCCGGCTCCTTCCTGACAGGCTGGGAGGCCACAGCTCTTCTCAGCCTAAGCACCCTGCTGCTTTCAGCACTGCACTTCTGTTTGCTCTTCTTGTTTACCTTCTTCAGCCAGAAAGTCAAGTCTGAGGCCTGATCTGGGTGATTACACACATGCCCTACATACGTCAAAACTCATTAGGCACCAGGCATGGCGGCATACACCTCTAATCCCAGTTACTCAGGAGGCCGAGGCAGGAAGATCACAAGCTCAAGGTTAGCCGGGGCAACTTAGTGAGGCTTTGTCTCAAGATAAAAATAGAAGTTAAATAAAAGGGCTGAGGATGTAGTTCACTGGTAGATATATAAGGCCCTGGATTTGATCCTCAACATGAAAAAAAACCCAGAAAACCCTTTGCAAGCTATATACGTAAGATCAGAGTACTGGATCATATATGTAAGTCATACCTTAATAACACCTCAACCAAAGCTATTCGTTACAGGCCTTGTACATCTCATTTATTGCTGAATCCTTAGTATATCCTCATAGCAGATAAGACACAATCAATGTTTCCCCAAAATACTGAGAGGATAAAGCAAGAGCACATTTAGACAGAAAAGACACACACACACACACACACACACACACACACAATCAGGGCAGCAGTACCAAGATGAGACCACCGTGACAGGGGTCCCACATTCCCTGCAGATGCAGCCCATGCACACTCGAGTGGCTGTGACAGGCTCAAATGCTGGCAGTGCAGAATCTCATGCTATTAACCTACTCTGTGCCCAGGACCCAGCTAGGTCCAGGCTGAGTGGCCATTATCTGAAATGCTGGAGATCATAAATGATTCAGATCTGGGAGTTTTTCAGAACTTGAATTTTGCACAGACTTTACTGGTTATGCATTCCTAACCCAAAAATCTGAAATGCTCTGAAATCCAAAACCTTCTGATTGGCATGATGTTCAAAATATTTCAAATTTCAGGTTTCTGGATTAGAGATGCTTGACTGCCTCCTAGAGAAAACAATAATTTTTGAGGTGTTCCAATAAATAAAAGACCCTTGGAGAAACACAACAATCAAAAGGGGAAACCAACACCGCCTTGACTTTATGCCACGGAAGGGCTCTGCCTGCCTGACAACATAGTAAGCTCAGTTCTTTCAACAAACACCACACGCACACAAGGCGCCCATGTCCTGTGTGAAGATCAACTGATGCCGCCACTCATACAACAGAGCACAGAGAATGAGACGGCAGGAGTGGGCAGCCCACGCTTGTTCCAGACGTGCTTCTCTTACAGGACTCTGCAGGATCATGGACACCCTCTTCTTCTGCTCCATCATATTGAAATCCTGGCGGAGGTCAGGCGCCATGTTCCTCTCCCGCAAGTACTCTGGGTTGTTCTCGTCCACTCTGTCGAAGTACCTCTCCTTGTGAGGGGCTGTGGTCGGGGGTGGTGAGGTCACCACGGCAGCCCTAGTGTCACCATTCATGGCACCACCTTTCTAGATTCCTACAGAATCAAAACAGAAGAAAACACTGTGTGTGAATCAATGCTCAATAGCATCCTGTCACGAGCACACGGCCAGGCAGACACGGCCCTCCACGTGCAGACTCACTAACAGTGGGAGGCTTCTTTGTGGATCCGGAGGCACAAGCTGACTCTCCACTGACACATGTCCTGGCCACTGTTCCACAGCAGACAATGGTGGAGCCATCTAACAAAGCTATGCTGTCCTCCGACACCCAGGCAGAACTAGACACGAAGCTCCTGAGTAACCTGCACTCGGATTCACCCCATATGAAGCGTTGCTGAAGAATATCTGAGTTCGTCCTCTCTGTTTTCTTCTTTCTTTCCTTTTTGCGAGCTAAGGCTGGAACCCAGGGCCTCAACCACATACCCTCAGTTTTGAGAAATGTTATCTGACAACATGCTATTTTTCTAAAGAAGTATCAGCAGTAATCCTGCAAAGGCTCACCTAAACAGACGCACAGGACAGAAGCTGCTCACACACCTGCGTTCACACACATGGAAAACGCTCCTCATTAATGTTACCTTTCTGATTCAGAGCACAAGTAGCAGGTACCACCAGAACTGTCAATGTGCTCCCCATTTGTGAATAACCTAAAAAGATGCCAACATGGCCCAAATTTAGAAGTTTGTGTGGCCATTTTGGTAGAATGTGAACTTCACTGGGTTTGGGAGCTCCCCAGGGGACTGGCAGAGCACAGTCCTGGGTGTGTGGGGTGGCTGGGGAGACGTGTGTTGGGATTTGTATCTGGTCCCTGGCCCCTTCTTCTCTGGCTGTTCCCCTGCTCTGCTTCCCAGCTGCCAAGAAGTAAGCAGCCTTGCTGTTCCCTTCCACCATGATGTTTCGGCCTTGGAGCCAGCCAACCATGGACTGAACCCTCTGACACCATGAGCCAAATAAACTCCTCCTCCTTTAAGCTGTGGGGCTTGGTTGGGTATTATGTTCCAGAGATGGGAAAGCTGACCAACAGTCTATAACATAGCTACTTAGTTTACATTTTTTCTAACCCCAACCATTCACTTGAAATGACATTCAAATGTACTCATTCTTCCAGTAACTTCAGGGCTTAAGGACCCAAGGTCAGCAAAGCTTCAGTGAGGACTGGACTTTAGATTTCCCTTTCTTCAGTATTCACTCCACAAGGGGACCAACCACTCAGGGGCATTTGGGGGTCCTTGTCACAGCTATGGGCTCTACATAGCACTGCACAGAAACTCTCTGCGGCAGCAGCTTCTCACAGTGCTTAGGACCATCAAGCACTTGCTATAGGAGAGGAGGTGGATTCTTTTTTGGCTTTGTTTTGTACTGGTGGCAGTACAGGGGTTGAGCCCAGGGCCTTCAGACGCGGCAACATCCCCAGCCCTTTTTAATTTTTTTTTATTTTTTAGCTTCAAGGCAGGGTCTAAGATGCCCACACTGGGCTCAAACCTGCAATCCTCCTGAGGAGGTGGTTTCAGTTTTCCTTCCACCAATGCTTCCTAAGAGGCAGAAACAGGGCTGGGGATTTAGCTCAGTGGCTTAAGCGCCTGCCTGGCAAGTGTGAGGTTGTGAGTTTGATCCCCGGTACCAAAAAAAAAAAAAAAAAAAGAGGCAGAAACAGGGAAATCAGAGTTTTTTCCAACTGTGTAACGCGGTTCGGATATGGGAAGTCGAGGCTAGAACTGTGAGATGGATGGGCAGAGGCCCCGACTTTAGTATAAATCAGTGACTGCTAAGAGCACTAGTTTCAAAGGACCCTGCTAACTTCAAACACTGCAGTCAACAGCAATAATAAAACTGACTAAAAGCCCTCAAGCTGACTGGTAATTTGTGCTCATCTTTATCCTGCAACTGTACTAGAACAATACCCATGTAAAAGGAGGCTGTTTGGTGCTGATTCCTTAACCCTGGAAGGAGTAAGGAAAACTCATTTCAGGACGCAGAACAGTCAGTTCAAGTCCTGCTGACACAAAGCACACTGGGAACCCTGGGAAACGCCAGCATCAGAAGGAGCACCGACGGATTTCCATGCGCATGGCTTCAATGTGTCCACAGCACGACGCTGCCACAAAGAAAACTAAAGGCAACTGCTAAAGCAACTCCAGAAAATGACAGTGCAGTTTTGGTGTTGTTTCAGAGGCAATTCAAAGGTCAGCAAACCCAAGGAGCTCAACTGAATTAGTTTACTTAAAGCACGAGAACCTATTATTTAGATCACTCAAATGTGTCCTGCTTGTGCACTGAAGTTTGTACTGTGACCTTAAGTTTTATCTTTAACAGGTGGGGGCCTTCGCAGACCCTAGCGGGTGAGTCTGAGGGGAGCAAGTCCCTAAGCGGACACCCAGGCATCGCTGAGGAACTGTTGCTGTGTCACCCAAGAAGTTCCGTCTACTTCTGGCGGGAATGACAGGATCCTTACGTAGACTGCGTCTGCAGGCATGGATTTCAACCAGCTGGAGGCATTCTTAACTGCTCGAACCAAAGAACAAGGTGGGATACCCCACTTGACCAAGCTGCTGCTATTTCCAAATTTTGAAAAAGCCACAGGGCAAAAATCCGAGAGAGCCTCGTGAACCAGAGCCCTTGGGAGAATGGACTTGGGGGTCTGAGCTGGAGAGCTGACAGCGAGTCTCAGGCAAGGCGCCTGGCTCAGGTGCACACACCTGTGGCCAGAGCAGAGCTGGGATTTGGGAATGGGGAGAGGACTCTGAATCTGTTTGGAATTTGATGGGATGAAGGTCATCCAAACCCTAAAGAAGCTCTCAGAGGCAGAAGAAAACGTCAACACTGACGCAACCAGCCTAACTGAAGATGATATAGGAAAGAGTTGAAATTATAAAACAACAGTGTTACTGATCCCACACACACACTTTTTACGGCCCTGGTCCCTCACTGGTGTTAAATCCTCACTCAGTGTCAAATCTTAAAAATAAAAAACTGTCTTTAACATCCTTGATTTAAGCACTGAACACCCATGGCTTCCTTCTTCGTGGGTGAACAGAGGCACTGGTCTCAACATAAAGAGAAAAACACGGAGCTCGTCCTGCACCGGTTTCTTTCATGCAGCGGCTCCGACAACCACCTCACCGCCAGGCCCGCTCGGCAGAGCTTCAGGACGCACCGCGTGTCGGCGCCCCCACACACCGGGAGCCAGTGTGAGCCGCAGCCGATCCCTCCCGATGCATGCTGGAACAGAAGCCCGAAAGTCCCATCTGAGACAAGTGGACAGCTGGACAGACTAGATAGTGAGGCATAAAGGAATTGCTGTTAAAAACCTTAGATGTGGCTGAGCTATAATCCCCAACACTCTAAAAAGCTGAGGCAGGAGGATCCAAAGCTCAAGTTCAGCACGGGCAATTTAGCTACTTAGCAAGATCCTGCCTCAAAATAAATTCCTTGTCTAACAACCTGCCTGTTAAACAGCAGTTCAGATTTACGACGAGGTGCGCTGTTCAGGCTTATGACTCAGCGCTCAGATTTCCAGCCGTGTGTGTGTGTGTGCGTGTGTGTGACAGTTGTGAAATCTCAGTCGTGGAGCCTCAGTGTCCTGTTCTGCACGGCACCCCTGGTTTATTCGGTGCTGTGACTTCCGCTGGTTGTGCTGTACAGTACAGTACAGTGCAGCACCGTAGATTTACGTTCTGTTATCCAACACAGCGCTGCATGTAAGAGTTACGCAAATAAAAGCAAACTCATCAAGTCGGGAGTTCCCCTTGGCCTTTTCTTTATTCTAAATAAGGCAATGCACACACTATACACAACTCTTCATTTAGCAACCAGTTCAGGTAATAGCCCAGTCACAGGAGCAGATTTAAGTGAGGACTCTCTGATTAAAAAGGGTTGCAGATGTAGTTTGGTGCAAAGGCCCTCAGGGCAATCCCCAGTAACAATGAAACAAAATACTCACAATCACCTTTGATTTCTATTATGAATAGGCACACATAGAAGTATTTATGGATGAAATGATATGTTGCATAAAGTTTGCCTAAGACATAGAGTCACACAAAAGAAACAAGACTAGTGTTGTGTTTTATATCTAAATGTCCCCCCCAAACTCATACGGTTGGGGGTGGCCGGATCTAGGGTGTGTGATGCTGGGATTATGGATTTTTTGTTTGTTTTTCTGAAACAGGGTCTCACTATGCAGTTCAGGCTAGCCTTGAATTCACTATGTAGCCTGGGCTGCCCTTGACCTGTGGCAATCCTCCTTGGTGACACCCCTCTGCCATGCCACCCTGCCTTAGAGCCAGCTAACTATCAACTGAAACCTCTACAAGTTGTAAGCTACAACAAACCTTTATCGTCAGGAGTTGGGTATTTTGCCTCAGCAGCAAGAAAAGTACCTCAGACAACTGACTGCTGAAGTGGATGCAGGGTGCAGGAGGGCAATGCTGTGCCCTCCCGCCGTTCTTGTAGTGTCCGAGGTGCGTGCAGCACAACACATCCCAGGATGTGGTCTCCCGACTGCCGACACTGCTATGAGGAGGAAAGGTGATCTGAAGGCTAACACCCAATTCCTAATGCCCAAGAGGCCGCCTGCCGCCTAGAGTGCTATGAAATAACAGAGGGTGCCCTGCAATATTTTTCTTAGCAGAGGTATATATAGAGCCCACCTTCACTAATGTGTAACCAAACCTCAGCGCAAAAGCCAGGTACATTCTCCAAAGTATCCAGTGTGTGACAGCTGAAGCTTCTGGATACAGCCAGGTATTTTTTGGCATCTTCCTTTGATCAGATACTTTTGCTATCCGGTAACTTACTCCAAGTCTACCTATGATTTACTTTTGTATCATTACTGCCAGAACATTTAAAGCAAAAACTAAAACAAAAACAAGCAAGAAGGTGGCCATTAAAGAAATCCTCTGGGCAAAATGCCTACTGGCAGCAAAGGTCTTTAAAGCATTTCTCAGATAGCACGACAATAAGACAGTAACAGGTTACAGCTTCTGGAGCTGGCAGCAGGAGAAAAGATGCACAGTTCCCCCACAGTGTCTCCCTATTTCTTTCAACTCCTGACCCTGAACAGATCTCCCCTGGAGACACTTCCCACACTACATGCAAGGTGCCACACATAAAAGGACACAAATGAGTAAGTGACAGACAGATCTGTTCACAGGGCACTGGCAAGGAGAGAGGTCCACAGTACCGGGTGGAAAGAGCAAAGAGCTGTGATGAGCCACACGGAGCCCCTCAACTTTCCCATGATGACACCCCAGTCCCTGAGACTTCAGAAGGTGGCCTTATTTGGAAAAAGGGCCCTATGTCATTAATCCAAATGAGGCCACACTGGAGCAGGGTGGCCCTAGATCCAATAGGACTGGTGTCCTACAAAAGAGACTCCTGCACAGGGAGAACATCATATAAAGCCTTGGTGAGGCAGCCAGCACCATGAGGAGCCAGAGGGAAGCCTAAGAGTAACAGCCCCCACCCGTGATCTGGACGCCCAGCCTCAGGACTGTGAGGCAATGACTTGCGTATGTGATCTGCAGTACTCACTACAACAGCCCCCGGAAACCCAGAGTGAAGCCTGGTCAGGAAAGCATCCTAGAGAGATGGTTGCCAGATGGCTCGGGGTGGTAACAGTCACCCCTGAGGGGACAGTTACTGGCTTGAAGAGAAGAGGCAGCACAGCCCAGTATCACACAAAGCACTGGGGAACCAGTTTCTCAGTGTATTTTTACTAGTGCCTGCAAAATAGTGGGTCTCTGTTATGGTCAATACATTGTGTCAACTTGAGAAGTTTAGAAGTTTAACTGAGAGACTCAGCAGGGAGTCAGGGTCCTTACTTTGTAAATATCCTCATCCAGTGCAAAGGAGGGCAGGGAGGTCTGGTGAGTGCCACTCCTGCCCTGGAGGGAGGGTGGCCCCTGTACAAAAGAGGCCTTGGAGTCAGCTGATTAGCCACTGAAACCTCCAAAAACTGTAAGATAAACAAACCTTGCCTTTCCTAATTTTGGGCCTCAGGTATTTTGTCACAGTGACAGAAAAGTAACCAAGACAGTCTCCATGTGATATTTTCATACATGCCCTGTGCTCTGCTATAGACCTACCTCCCTGCCCTTTGCAGTTTTTATTTTGAGACAGAAGTCTTGCAAAATCGCCCAGGATGCCCTTGAACACCTGATCCTTCTGTTCACTTTGCTGAGATTACAGGCCCACGCCATAGCATCCAGCTGCATACAATCCATTTTGATAATTTCCATCTCTAAGTTTTTTGTTGCCATCTGAGTTTTTTGTTATTTTTTGTGGGCTGCAGGTTTTGTCTGAAGCTTGTTTGTTTTCTGCAGTATCAAGGATTAGACTCAGGGCTTTTGCACCCATGGCTCTTTTTTAACATTTTATTTTGAGTCGGGGTCCCACTGAGTCACCAAGTTGGCATCCTCCTCCTAAAAGTGCTGGGCCTTCTAAATCTCACAACTTCCGCTTAGCCTCCACAGCCAATTCAAACAGTTCCTGCTCTATGCAGCCGGCCCAAGTCCGGGCCCCGAGCCCAGGCTCCTTGTGCCAGACCCTGTATTCTATCTACCTCCTCTACAGCCATTTCAGTGCAGGAAGATTATTTATGTAAATGCTTGGTCCGTTGCCAATCTGCGGGGCCAAGAAGAGACAACACTTCTAACAGAGAACAGGGACTTAGCTGAGACTCTGTCCACACAAGGTAGCTGCCAAAAGGGACAACTAGCTTCTCTGGGAGGAAGGGTTTTGTGCAGTTTAAACCCAAGATGAAACTGTATCTTCAGGACCATCTGATGAAGCTGAGGGTAGAGCCTCTCTCGAAGAGGCACAAGATTTGACACCGACTCGGAGGCATCAGCACTAGGGCTCCGTCCTGCAGAGGGCTGGAGTCGTACAGCATAGTGGGCACACCCAGGGGTGTATCTTGGGTGGAGTAGCAGAGACAGGAAAGGTGCAGTTGCAGCCAATGAGAGGGCTCTGTAACACCTGCTGGCAGGAGAGAGCCTTCTCTGGTACAGTCCCCAAAGCAAACATAGCAGGGCCACAGAGCTGACTCACTGCTGGTACTCTGGCTAGCTGGGGTTAGCAATGTCAGCTACACGACCATGCGCTCACCTTACGCTGGCGCCTCTTCACTGCTCCGGGGTGCTGTGTGGGCCCCATTGGCCCTCGGAGCTCACTGAAAGCCTTTAATTATTCTGACTGGCTCATTGCTATTCCTTGTTTCTTGATGTTCTCTTACAAATGGAAACTGCTAAAAAGACTCCTTTAAAATAATCACAGCTAAAACTGTCAAAACTTACCACACACTAACTACTAATTTAAAACTCGTCTCCATGTGTTTAAATTCATCATTCTCCTGCATATAAGGAAACTGAGGAACAGAACAGGTATGCAAGCAGGAGTGGGGTGTTAGGGTCTAAACTCAAGTCTGCCTGGCTCTGGAGCTCCCTCTCCCCATATACTGCACACTTCTGCTCACCATCCTGATGCACAGGCACAGCCCAAATGCAAGAAGAATCCAGAAATTAAAGTAAAAAATGAATGAAAGCAGCCAGGCATGGTAGTGTTCGCCTATAATCCCAGCACACGGGAGGCTGAGGCAGGAGGATCACAAGTTGGAGGCCAGCCTGGGCTGCACAGTGAGATCCTGTCTCAAAAAACAAACAAAAAGGAAACAAAGCCATCTGGCCTCAGCTCTGTCTTCCACACGTAAACACCTTTTAACCAGGAACAGATAACCTGGGTGAGCTCTCTCAGTTTCACTCTACTATATGCTGAATGATCGGTTGGCAGCTTCCCAGCCTAACTCTTCCACATCTTATTTTTTATCCAGTGGCACAGTTGTTTTTCGGTTAACTAGGGCATCAACTAACCCTGTGCACATTACTCAAGAAATGCCAATTACTAGATTAAGGTTTAGCAGGCAGGAAGTGGAGGAGCAAGAGGCTGCGCCTACGAGCAGGTGCAGGGCTACCACACACCACGACCACATGCAGTAGTCCACAGCTCTGCGCTGACCAGGGCACAGGCAGTCTCCCTCGCCACCACCAGACCTCAACAGCATGACGTTTCTCACCTGTGAAGACAGCTCCCAGCGCACCAAACAAATGAGCACCTGGAAAAGGCAAAAAACCAACAGAGGCACAAGCTCCACCCCGTGACTCCCATGCTTCAGCCTAATACTCCCAGGCTCAGCTGAGGAGAACCCAAGCGACAAGAGTGGGACCACGGTGACGAGGGCATGCACTGACCAGGAAAGTGCCACGGTCCACCACACTCAAGACCCCAGGCATCAGTTCCCCCAGCGGGCCTGCAAGGCATCTCCAGTCACAGTGCAAGCGCTGCTCTGAATTCTAAGCTCCAGAGCCCTCACAGTAACTAAATGGCCAACTCAAAACCTGACTCAAACCTCACCCCAAACACCAAGGCGACCCACTGTGCTGCCGCACAGGAAGCAGGCATAAGGGGACCCTGCTGTCTAGCACAGCACCACCATTTGGCACGTACGGATCTTAGAAAACAATAAAGGAGCATTAAGGGTACACATTCTGCATTACTGATTTTCAAAAACTTTGCTTTCATCCAAAAATATTCTATTTCAAGTGACATCCAGTTCTTCACGTGGCCCACGAACAAGTACCAGACCATGTTCTCCTCCCCGACCCACTAAGCGCACTGGACAAGCGCTCCACCACTGCCCACAGCCCAACTCCAACACCTTCCCCAAACTGCATACCATGGTTTGCTGTGTAATGGTTTGATTTGGCTTTTTATTTACTTTTCTGAGAGAAGTGGTGTAAGTGAGGAAATCCTGTAGGATTATCATTAAGGGAGAGTAAAATACCACAAGAAACTGGCAGTTTTTTTCAGAATTTAACGGTCAGTAACTGAATGACGCCAGCTGTGGAGCAATTAGTTCCTGCGGAAGACAAGCGGTAAAAAGAAGCTTTCAAGTAAGGCTCAGTTAAATTAAGGATGAGAACAACACAAGAGCTGAGTGTGTTAGGATGTACCTCTGTATGCCACACACGCACAGGCCAAAACCCAAGCCACCTTATGAACTCTGAAGCTTGTGAGGATAGTGCCAGGCTTCCCGCTTCCTCTGCTCCTTTCTCAGATGCTGGAGATCAAACCCAGGACCTCCCTCATACTAGGCAAGCGTTCTTGCCATAGGCTACAATCCAGCTCTTTTTTTTTTAAAGATAGAATCCTTTTTTTATTTTGGTACCAGGGATTGAACTCATGACTTTGTGCCTGCCAGGCAAGCGCTGATGCCACTGAGCTAAATCCCCAGCCCCTTAAAGACAGGTTCTTGTTAACTGATCCAGGCTGGTTTGGCACTTGCCCTCCTGCCTTCTGTTTCAGAGCATCTAAGATTACAGGTGTGCAGCACTGCACGAGGCTCCAGGTTTCATTTTTAGAACCAGGCAAGAAGCATTTAAAATTCCAAAGGTAGCCAGGTGTGATAGCACACACCTACAAGCCCAGCAACCAGGAGGCTGAGGCAAAAACTTGTGAGGAGGATCACAAGTTCAAGCCCAGCCTGGGCAACTTAAGTGACTTAACAAAACCCTATTTCAAACTAAAAAATAAAAATGGGTTGAAGATGTAGCTCAGTGCAAAAATCCTGAGTTCAATGTCCAGTACCAAATAAATAAATAAATGAAATTTTAAAATATGCATATGCATGCTTTATTAAGAGTCAGGG
>PVJX010009187.1:51179-62143 GCA_004027295.1 Dolichotis patagonum
GGGGGGTCCACTGTGGATGTAGCTCAAAATAAAGGTCCCTGGTTCAATCCCTAGTACCACAAAGGAAAAAAAAAGAAAAGTATGCTAGAAAGTAATTATGAGCATGCAAATTTTTTAGGTGGTCTGGTTTCCACAAAATAAGGATATACTACTGCTAAGTGGGGCAGGGGAACCACAGAGAATGGTGGTGTACATGCAGGTGGTACATTCTGAATTTAAAAATATAAGGAAGAATACATAAGAAACTTTAAAAGGTGAAGACTAAAAGGGATTGGGGGGCTGGGGATTTAGCTCAGTGGCACAAGCACCTGCCTGACAATCATGAGGTCATGAGTTCTATCCCCAGCACCAAAATAAACAAATAAATAAATAGGATTGGGGTAGAGAACAGAGATGACCAACACTTTATTATCCATGTATATGTGTATACTTAAAGTTTTACTTATAAACACAAGTCTTAAAACACAAAATGCCCTCATGATACCATAATGTTAAGTGAAATAAATCAGACACAAGCTAAAGTATCTGTTATGGTCCGTGTCTAGATGTCCCTCAAAGCCTCATGCAGTCATGGGGGCAGGCTTCTAGCGTTTGTGACTGATTACTGGCCCAATGCTGGGATTATGAATACAAGGGCCACACCTGCCCTGGGGCAGGCAGCCTGCATGTAGTGTAAGGGAGGGAAGGAGGCTTGTTTGCTCACTCCTCCCCTTCTTACTTTTGCTGACTTCCACTGCCATGAACTATCGCCCTTCTGCCATGTGCTCCTCTGCCTTGCAGCCTGTTGATTATGGACTAAAATCTCCACAAACTGTGATCTATGTAAACTTTTCCCTCTTTTTAGTTTGAGCATCAGGTATTTTGTCTCAGCAACAAGAGAAAACTAACCAACACACTATCACCATGTTTTCTCTTATATGAGAAACCCAAATATAAATAAAGACCAAAATGAAAGACAGACAATAGAACCTGGGAAACAGATCTTCAAATAGGAAGAGGATCAAGAAATGGAGGGAGAAAGAAAAGAGGGAAGGGAAAAGAGATATGAAGAGTTGAGGTATGTTACAGACATGTACCAACTCCACACAAGGAAGGTAATCATTATATACTGCAAACAGGTCCTAAGAAATATAATAAACCATATAGCTTTTTCTGTCAAAAAATAAAAATGTGACTGAGAACATAATAAGCCATCACCTAAGGTATAAAATGAGCAAGGGTTCACATATATTGTATTCCCAACAGCACGATGACATCAAACATTTGTTTATTGTAAATATATCCTCAGATGTTTTAGTAGGATGGCCTTTTCTTGATTTCACAAATAAAATGCAGGTCCAAAGAGACTGTGTCCTTCTCTAAGGTACAGACAGCATGTTAACCAAGCCCCACACTAAGCTGCAAATCCCTTGGGCTAGCGTGGGTCTGCTCCGAAATGATTCTGCACCCAACTTGCCATGGCCGTCTCCTTCAGTCAGTGCTGGCTGGCTAAAGCAGGACACTGGTCTAACTCTGTCCTGGCTCTCTGCACAGGTGTCACTGCCATCTCACCCAAAGCACTGGCGTTCGTGCCCACTGAGCTGCACAGCCCTGTCCAGCCCATCCCCTAGGTGCTAGGGGATGAAAGGCAAGGCTGACACCAGGAGACAGGACACTCATCACGGCTGGCCCGGAAGTCCCCCACTAGGAGGGCAGCAAAGCCCATCTTCCAGCACAGCACCAACAGACCAGGCTTGCACACTTCTCATTCTAATGCTGTCTTCCACTGGGGCAGAGCAAGTTCTGAATAAAACCTGTGAATGAAGATCACACTGAAGAGTTAACTGACAACCAGCCAGGCAACAGACCTCATAGCCTTGCTGGCTCTCACTCTAACAATCTCAGTGGGATCAGCAGACTGCTGTTCTGTGAAGGCGTTACCCAAGAAGCCTGTGTTGAAAGCTTAACCCTCCATTCAACAGTGCAAGGTCACTGGACCAGGAGCCCTGCTCATAAATGGACCGTCGGCATCAGAGGGGTTGCTATCAATGGGTGAGTTCAGACCCCTCTTCTCTCTCTCCTCCAAACTTCCTATCAGGGATGATGAAAGAAGGCCATTATCAGGTGCTAGCACTGTGATCTTGGACTTCCTGGCCTCTGGAACGAAGTGTCACCAAATTGCTGTTCCTTGTAAACTACCCTAGGCTGGGTGTGGCTCAATGGCAAAGCAAGTGCCCATCATCTGCAAGGCCCTGGGTTTGTAAAGGGTCTGGGTTCTGCACCCAACACGAAAAGGAAACAGTAATTCTAAGTAATATTGTTTCAGATGAAAAATCATGAAAATTAATTCACAAAAAGAAAAAAACGGGGCCAGGGATTTAGCTCAGTGGCTTAAGCGCCTGCCTGGCAAGCGCGAGGTCGTGAGTTCGATCCCCGGTACCAAAAAAAAAAAAAAAAAAAAGTCAAAACTGAATTCAGGCCAAGGGAAACTATTCAAACTGCATATATTTTTATCAGCTTTTAATTCACCAAAATGATGCAACTGAAGCAAACATGACATTACTAGGTTGGGCCATGGAGGAAGTGACAGATCCTGCATCACTTTGAAAGCAGAGGAAAGCCAAATAGTAACTGCCGCCCTCTTCTTCCTCTTACTTCTTCTGCTTTTTCCAAGGGGGAACTAAACACACAGCCTTCACACTAAGTTGCATCTCCAGTTCTTTTTAATTTATCCTGAGCCAGGATCACACTAAGCTGCTCAGCCTGGGCTGGAACTTGGGGACCGACCTCTCTTCCTCAAGCGCCCAGGCGGCTGGGATTGCAGCTGCGTCCCACTGCAGCTGGTGGTGCATTCTTTCCTACAAGTCAACGTTCACTCAAGTCACCAGCTATCTACACCCAGCCACTTCCAGCATCTGGATGCTGGGGCCACCACTGAGCGAAGGGAACATCTCTGGCTCCAGGGCACCACTTCCAGAAGAGGGACCCGGCCAGAGGCTGACCAGCAAGTAAACCTCACCACAGGTCCAAAGTCAAAAGGGGACAGCAGCAGGGGAGGTGGAGAGGTGAGTGCAGCAGTGACAGAGGAAGGGCAGAGAACGTGACAGCTGAGGAAGGACTACCAGCCGGAGGCGAGGGCGTTAGAGCAGACAACCATATCCAAAACCATGTTCCAGGCAGGGGCAGTTAGAGCCAGAGCTGGAAAAGAGTAGCTGTGATCTGGGAGTCTCAGTGAAACGCAAGCAAAGAGCCTAGTTAATCCCTGCTTCGCAAGCACCGAGGCACTTCATACATACTGTAATAAATAAGCAGAGGTTAAGCAAACACTTGAGCCTTCAGTTTCATTTTACATAGAACACTAATGCCCAATACAGGGTTAGAATTAACAGTCTGGGTTTAATCCTTTGTACAGAGGAGGAGGATAAAAATGGATACATTTAAACTGCACATGGTGGTGCACACCTGTAATCCCAGCTCGGGAGGCTGAGGCAGTGAGTTCAAGGCCAGCCTAAATTGCATGAGACCCTGTCTCAAAGAAAAAAAAAAAAGGATGAATTTGAAGCTTCTAACATGGTGGCCGAGGCAGAGCCACCTGCAATTCCTCCTCCACACTCACCCCATCCATCTCCATTTCCTGCTACCTCTGTAGCTGTCACCCCCCTTCTGCCCAGTCCAAGTGTTAGGGTTACCCGACCCTTAGTCACTGCTCTTCCCAAGCCCATCTCCAGGCCACCGAGCCTCCAGTAACACTCACACCTGTGGCTTGCATTGGTTACCTGCAGCATTTCAAGCACAAGACATCTGCTCCCAGCCCAGGACCAGGGTGCTGTATCTCTGGAGCGGGGCCTGGACGCTGGCACTGCCAGTACTGAGAATCTGATCGACATGCACCTCCAGCCCTAAACGGCCCCCTGCGTCCAAACACTAGTCAGCACCTGCTTGGGTGTTAAAGTTCTCTAACATCTAACTGGTTCAAGCCAGAATACCCATCTCTCCCAGGTTTCTTCCTCACCCCTACTCTTCTAATCATTCTCCATAAAAACCTATTCCAGTGCGATGCCTCTACTAATTACAAGTGGTTTCCACAGTCCACAGAACACAATCTGACATGTCAACCACAGCCTGCAGGGACCTTCCTGGACTGGCCCAGACATGGCCTTCGTGTGTCCCAGATAAACCAGCACCACTGTACCCTCAAGCACCCAGCACCTTTCTGGCCCAGCCTTTAGGTCTGTTCTTTGCCAAGAACACAATGACCCCACCAACTTCTTCTTCAGGTTGCAGGTCAAACTTCACCTCTAACTTCTGACACCAGCCTCCCTGAGCAGCCCCCCAGAGTGGCCACACTCTCAGCTCTCCCAAACCACCACAGCGTTTCATGGTCCCCTTCCACACAAAGTACTCATCACCACAATCACAGCAAACTCCAGAGCCAGACTATTACATCACACGCCAGGATTAGCCCACCCACTGGCACTGTGACCCTAGCAGGCCTCACCTTCTTCATGTCAGCTTCTGCATGAGTGAGGCAATTAACATTAAAGCATGTAAAAGCGTTTGGAGCAAAGCCTGACCCAGAGTAAATTCACTGTGTCCCCCGTCAGAGAGCAACCCACACTAGGACAAAGATTGCTGTCTCATTACCTCTTGGAGTCACACAGCTAACACACAATAGGCCCTCAGTAAATACACTGCGTATGGCGGCTCCACTTGTACTCAGAAGCGTTCCGAAGAGTTCGAGGCTGGCCTAGGCTACATGGCAAGTTCAAGCCTGGCCCAGACTATGCAGCCAGATCCTGTTCCAAAAACAAAAACTAACAGACACATCTCCACTAGCATTTTGGATTGGCAACACTAATCTAACCCTCAGTCTGAATCCAGAGGACCTGACTGTAAGAAAACCCACCTCTTTGCTTCACAGTCCGATGACATAGGACTCAAGAGACTCTGGGGATAGCCACAAACTACACAGATCCCAAATTTCAGTCTCCCTTTATGAAGAAACCCCAGAGTGCAAATGGACGATCTGTGTATCAAGTAGACTTCTGTGTCTCTGATTTGGCTGGGTTTAAAATTTCTAAGAATTACGTCAGTTCCCAAAACTGGCATGCAAAACAAAAGCAGCTGTGTCTGCCTCCCGCTGACTAGACTGGAGACCTGAGCACACTGACTCCCAGAGGAAGGGGAGCAAATGAGAACAGAGGCCTCCAGGCCTCGGGCCGTTACAGCCAAGTGTGCGGGGCACACCAGTGAGCCCACAAGGCCCGGCACAACCAGCTGGCTCAGGAGGTGCAGGCTGACAGACAGCAGGGCCACGCTTCCATCCATGGGGGCGGGGGGGCTGCAATCTAATCAAATGCACAGGGAGGGCCTTGAACCACTAGCCTCAGAGGAGTCCGTTTCCCTGGAAAAAATCCCAGGCCAAGTACAGCAGCACACACCTCTAATCCCACCTACTCAGAAGGCTGAGGCAGGAGGATCATAAGTTTGAGGCCAGCCTTGGCAATTTATCATGGCCTTGTTCAAAATAAAAAGAGGTAGAAATGTTGCTTAATGGTACAGCATGCCCCGGTGGCTGGATCCCCAGTACTGAAAAAGAAAAAAAGAGGCGTCACACTAGGGGAACACTAAGTAATTTAATAATTATAAAATAGGATGGAAATATGTTCCATCATCAAAATGATCTTATAAATACTACACAGTCCATGGCTGTTACAGCTTATATTTAGATGCCCCCTCCAAGTCTCATGCAGCCATAGGTGGGGCTTTTTGGAGGTGGCTGGATCTAGGGTGTGTGCTGCTGAGATCAAGGATGTGACAAGGGTTGAGTCATGGTGCGATGCTGGGACTAAGGCTGCCCCACCCAGAGTGTGAGTGCTACCCAGTAGCCTGGATAGGATTTGAGGGACAGAAAGAGGTGGCTGCTTGTCTCTTGTTGCTTGCTGCCCTCTGCCCACAATGAACTGCTTCTCCCCTGCCACATCACCCCGCCTTGGAGCCAGCTGACTATGGACTGAAACCTCTACATATTGTGAGCCACAAAACCTTCCCCCCTTAACTTCGGCTTGGATATTTTGTCTCAGCAATAAGAATAGTAACTAAGACAATGGCTATTAACTAACATTGTTACAAATGCATGCAGCCATGGAAGAGCCAAACACAGCAGCAACAGAGGCCAGCATTTGCCAAGCAATGTGTCTGCACCCTGTCCTCTCTGCCAACCCTTGCCTGTAGGCTAAGATGAGAACACCATGTCTGCTAGGTCACGGAGCCCACTGTACACTCCCAGACATCAGCCCTACAGGACTGCGGCCATGTGTGGATGGACAGCTCCAGGTCCACCACAGCTCAGACACGAGACAATGGAAGGGCAGGCTCTGAAGTCAGGCCGGTCAAACCCAGCCTGACATTTGGTAAAAGCGGCCCCAGAAGGTGGGCACAACTGTGGGACTGCTGAGGGCTGAATGTGCTGCTGGCCCACGTACATGGCTGCTGGTGTCAGTAACAAGCAAGGCAGCTCTGCACACGGGCGGCATGGCATGGCCCTGGCCGCGGGGCCTGCAACTTCCCCACTGGGGAGTTCCTGTCCTGCCTGTCAAGTCAGCTCCAGATTCTCACAGAAAGATACTAAGACCGCCATGTAAAGTGGGTACTGGGTAAACAAGGCTGGTTCCTAACACAGCAACTAAACAGAAAGCTCTAGGTAACGGAAGATTCTGATTAATAAAACTACCACTTTTCAAATAGCTAGAATGGAAATAAAACAATTAACACTAAAAAATACTCAGCAAATTAGATCCCAAGAGCAGAAATCTTGGTTAAAATTCCCTAAAATTATTTTAATTTATCTAAATCAAAGTCAATAGCTCTCAAATACATCCCTTAAAAAAAAAAAAAAAGTACTAATCCTTCCAGGGATATAGCTTAGCAGCATAAGCACCTGCCTGGCAAGTGCAAAGTCATGAATTTGAGTCCTGGTACCAAAAAAAAAAAAAAAAAAATACTAAGCCTTTTGGGATTGAGGGAAATTCTACAATTTCTGTATTCTGTATCATCTTTTCATTTAAAAGAAAAAGAGAGAAACGCTCAAGGCCCTGAGTTCAAACCCAGCAGAAAGGAAGGGAAGAGGAGAGGGAAAGAGAAAACAAAATGGCTAGGAAAAAACATCTTCATCTGCATTACACAGATACTTCTGAAACTAGAAACTAAAATTATGAGGCTGCAGATCTAAATTTTAGACGTCAGGAGTTTCCTATTCAGGGAGAAAGCAATGTGGAGGGTGGCAGTAGGAAAGTGACACCGTGCAAACCCTCGGTTACCAACTGCACCATCACACAGAGAGGAACCGAGTGGCTGGAGTCGAGAGGCACGCGCGCGCACACACACACACTGTGCTGTCTCAGGGAGGTCTGCCACTCTGGAAACAGGCTGTCTCCAAAAAAACAGCTCCACCAAGCCAAGTAACACTGGCGACTGCCGGCAAGGACACCTCAACACGCAAGGGTTCCTGTCAGGCTCACATCCTGTGAGAAGGAAGGAGACCGCACAGCCAGAATGCCCCTGCTGGTGCAAGGCCTCTGCTTCCCTTGACTCTGCCCTGACTACACGGAGGACAACCTCTGTCCACGTGCATTTACAGCTGAAGCTACTCACAGCACTCCTTTGTGTGTCTGTAGATCCTGAGATATTTACTGTAAGCTTGAAAAAAGATACAGCTATTGGTCTTTTATCCCAGAAGATCATCTAAAATTTTATTTTTCAATGAACAACTACCCCAACATTCTGCACATTCGTATCTGCAAACCTTTTTCTGCTTTTAAAAAGAAAGTCACCCTACACAGACATGGGTCAAATAAAATGTTCCTGGATGGAGACAGCACAGTCTCTGGCTGACGCCGCGTACTCTGCCCCGTAGGTACAGTGAACTCTCTCACTCAGGACTCATCTGGATGCAGGAAGCGCCCAGAATCTCCTGCCATCAGCCCCAGTCTCCACCCCTCCTCCGTCTTAGAGCAGGTTCTGCAGCTGCCAGCCACAGAAGAGTGCTCGTTGTGTGCCAGTTTCCTCACATGTGATCAAATGCACTCAGTCATCAAAGTCACGTGTTCCAAGACTGCTGGGGCAGTTAAAGGAAGTGTAACCACGCATGGTGGTGCACACCTGCAATCCCAGCTAGTTGAGAGGCTGAAGCAGGAGGATCTCGAGTTTGAGGACCACCAGGACAAATTAGCAAGCACTATCTCAATATAACTTATTCTGTTTTAAAGTTGGAGACCACAGCTCATGATAGAGTGCTTGCTGCCATGCATTAGGCCCTAAGTTCAATTCTTTTTTGTTGCTGTTGTTTTGTTTTGTTTTGTTTTCACTATTTAGGTTCAATTCCTATATAACACGAGGAAGAGAAGAGAGCAGGGAGGAGAAATAGTAAGTATAAAACATGTAGCACAATGTCTAGCACATAGCAGATGCTCTGAAGAGTGTATATTTTACTTTGTCTCCTATCTGTTAAGAGTATAAAAATAGCATGATGGGGCTGGGGATTTAACTCAGTGACTTAAGTGCCTGCTTTGCAAGTTCAACATCGTGAGTTCAATCCCTGGTACCGGGGAAAAAAAAAAAATAGCATGATGAAAATTTATTTCAGAAACTTCAAGAACAGAGCCAGGCGTGGTGGCCCATATATGCAATCTCAGCACTCAGGAGGCTGAAGCAGAAGGATCACCCTGAGTTTAAGGCCAGCCTGAACTACAGGGAGACCCTGTCTCAATAAACCATAAAGAAACTTCAAAAACATTAAGTTTAACCAACTGAAAGTTTTAAAATACATTTAATTAAAAATAATACACAACAGCCTGTTATAAGCCTACCTTGTTTTGCTATTTTTAATTACTGTTGTCTGAATCAACACAGCACTAATGCTCAGTGAGGTTTTTCACTTTAACTAAACCTCTTGAAACAGGCATGGGTGTGGCTTTGAAAACAAGCCTGGGTGAGGCCGCTGGAGATAAACCAGCCATCTGTTGAAGTGAACTTTAGTGCACTCCTGCCTGTTTGTATTTCCAAAATCTTCTGATATTGCTAGGCATACAAAGCCTGCCTTGCAGGGCCACCGCCCTCACAGTGCTTAACAGACAGCACTAGCTGTGTGGGCCCTCAGGCCCGCAGCCACATCTCTGGAGGACTCTTTCTTCCTAGGGAAGATGAGAAAGATACCATTATCTGCCTCCTCGGTTAAGGTTAAATGAGCCAGGGTCGGGATATAGCTCAGCAGCATAAGCACCTCCTGGCAAGTGTGAAGTTCCAAGTTTGACTCCCAAGATAAATGAGCTGGCTGGGCACATCGGCACACACCTACAATTTCAGCTACTTGTAAATATGAAGCAGGAAGCTCACAACCTAGCAAGACCTTCTCCCAAAAATAAAACAGCGAGCTGGTACACGCCTCAGTGGCAGGGCACCCCAGTCCCACACTCAGGATGGGCTGGGTGGGGCTGAGGTCATCTACACCAAGTGTACAGGGTGACACACAGGAAACCTTCCCTGAATGGCACCGACCGCTGCTGTGGTAGTGCTATGATCTTCAAAGGCTGCATGTCTTCAGAAGGAGCACAGAAGAACATCCTGCGCTGGCTGTGACTGCCAGCCTTCCTCAGTGGGGACAGGGACACACAGTCATGTTCCATCTCACTGTTCAGTGCCATCAATCCTCTTCGCATAAATGGTCCCACCTCCTAGTGCACTGACCACCCAAGTGCTGGGATCACAAGTGTGTGCCACCACGCCCAGCCTGTCCCGCTGATTCCTTTGGTGGTTTCTGGCTGTTGTTTTAGGGGGTGGAGGGTGTAGTACAGACTGACTGAACCTAGGATCTTCAAGCCAAGTTACGTCCTTTTTTTTTTTTTTTTTTTTTGAGTCAGGGTCTTGACAAATCAATTCTTTTTTTTTTTTGACAAATCAATATTCTGATATTTTACTTCTAACACTCTAGACAGAGCAGATCTTTTTTTTTTTTTTTTTTTTTTTGGTACCAGGGATCGAACTCACGACCTCTTGCTTGCCAGGCAGGCACTTAAGCCACTGAGCTAAATCCCCAGCCCAGCAGATCTTAAATAAATGCTGTTGAATTAATGTAACAGAGTGCAAGACAGAACCTTAGAAGCACAGTTTTAGTCCCAGAGGAATTTCGCTGGCCATGTGCCCATTTACAGATGATAAAAAAGCGCTAGAGCAAGTCCCACCTCCCACACAGCTCCCGTGAGGGCCAAACTGCAGGAGCCCTTCCCCGTACTGAGGAGAGCCCAACACCACTCCACAGCGGCCTTGTAACTGAATACACCTTTGTTGAGGCAGTTTCACTATGCAGCTCAGGCTGGCCTTGAACTCACTTTGGAGCCCAGGCTGGCCTCCAAGAAGCGATCCTCCCGCCTGAGCCTCCAGAGTGCTAGGGTTCCAGGTATGTGCCACCACACCCGACTGTCTACAACTTAAACAAATTCATGAGCACAATTTTCACTAGTAGTAAATAACATCCAAAATCGCCAACATCCAAAAATCTCCACAATTTTCCCATAAAAACAAATGTTCTTTGCATTGTGAGAGATGCAGGAAACCTTCAAGAGCTAAACAAATAAAATTCATACCAGAATCAGGAGGCTGCTGGACCCCCTAGGGGCTGAGTGGCCTCAGAGAAGCAGGGGCCTCCTCCAGGAAAGAGGCTCCCAGCGCCCCGGGGAGAGGCTGCTCTGACGCAGCAGGAGCACCTAGGCAAGAAACCAACAGACCCCACCAGCCTCGTCTCGAGACCAAACCCAACCAACCATAGGTGTTAAGCCGCAAAGATTTCAGATATTAGGATTAGAGAATAATTGAAATGATTTAGAAAAAGAAATAGACCACAAATATTACAAGCCACAGGACTGTCAAAAATGAGCACAGTTTAAAAACCCAGAACTTTCAGAAATGATTGGGGGGGGGGGGGAACAAAA
>PVJX010009188.1:0-62044 GCA_004027295.1 Dolichotis patagonum
AAGAGGGCAGTACAGAGCAGATCAGAAGAGGACAACATAGGCAACACAGTACTTTACATTAAGTCAACTGGACATCAACAGTATCTAACACCATATCTCTTACTCTGCTATAGTTGAGCATAGTTTCAATTACAATAATATCAAACATAACACAATAGTATAAAGCCATGCATATAGTGAAAGAATTCCAGGGCTTTCTTAAATATTTGTATTAATACTAATATAGTTAGGTGCTCCCATATTTGGTGCATATATTTTTATGATTAATATCTCTTCCTCTTGAATTTTTCCCCTAACAAGTATGTAGTAATCTTTATCTCTTGATGATTCTTGGTTTGAAGTTCACATTGTCTGCAAACAATAGCTACCCTGCTTTTTTCTGGGATTCTTTTGCATGGAGTATTGTTTTCCATCCTTTGAGTTTCAGTATATGAATTTCTTTTTGAGTTAAATGTGTTTCTTATATATTGTTGTTTCTTGATCCATTTCTGCCACTCTGTTTCATTGGTGCATTGAGGTCGTTTACATTGATGGTTATAACTGACATGCATTGGCTTATTTTTGGCATGTTATTTTTCTGCTCTTGGTTCCCTTTCACCCCTCTGTTTAGTTGCTTGCCTTGCTTACTGGTTTGTTTTTGTTGTTGTTTTTGGAATTGTGGTCATTTTTATCTCTGTATCTTTCAGTAGGGTTTGTTTGGTGGTCATGAATTTCTTTAGTTGTTCTTTGCCATGAAAGCATCTTATTTCTTCATTAATTTTGAAAGATATTTTGCAGCATACATCAATTTGGGTTCAAAGTTGTTTTAGGACTTGAAGTGCTTCATGCCACACTCTTCTTGACTTGATGGTTTATATTGAGAAATCTGCCATGATTTTAATGGACTTTCCTTTATAGGTGATCTGTTTCTTTTCTCTTTTTAATATTCTGTTCTTTTGCTGAATTTCTGGGCTCTTGATTATTACATATTTGGATGTAGATGATTTTAGTCATGGCTGTCTCAAATTTATATGCCTCACTTATTTGAATGTTAGATTCTGTTCCCATGTTTGGGAAATTTTCTGCTATTACTTCTGAAAATAGTCTTTGTATGTCATTTGTGTTGACTCCTGCTTTTTCATTGACGCCTATCAGTCTTATTTTTCTCTGTATAGTCTTGCAGCTGTTGAATTATTTTTTGATCCCTTATTATTTTTAAGAGATATTTCCTTCTGTGATACTAGCTTTCAATGGAATTTTTAATTTCTTGGATATCTGTTTTTGTTTCATGCATTCTATTTCATTCCTATATTGTTCATTCAAGGTTTCCATCATTTTTCTATGTTCCTCTATTTTTGTTTTTAAACCTATGTCTACTCTAAATTTGCTGAGCAGTTCCTTCATTATGGGCATCATTTCATTTTTACCTGAGCAATATTTTCTGATCCAATTTCCTCTATAACCTTATGGATTTGTTTCTTTTCTTTGGTTGTTATCATTTCAGAAACTTTGGGTGTGTGTCTTGCATTTTCCGCTTTCTCAATGTCTCTTGGACTTGCTCTGGGTAGGCTGGGGGTCTTAGATTGCATTTTGCTTCAGCATCTTGTCATTTTCTATTTCAAACATTTTTTACATTTTGTTTTCTGTGTTGATTCTTGTAAATTTTTATAGTAGGTAGCTATATCACTAGTATCAGATCCTCTCTACAAGAAGTCTGTTCTTCAGGGATGTCTTCTGTGTATAGGTGGTTCTTGTTTGTGTCTGTCCCAAGATCCTACCTTCCCAATTAAAAGTGGGATATTGGTGTCTGTTTGGTTCAGTCCTCAGTCCTTTGGTGTTTGGCTGTGATTGATTAGCCTGTTACCCCAGAGCTTCCCAGTATTGTTATGGAAAGCTGAAGAGTTGATTACAACAGATATGACATCCTAAGTAAAGCAGTTACCAGTAACAATAAGTAATAAATGACATCCTAAGTAAAGCAATTTCCAGTAACAATAGCATCAAGCACAGTTTAGAAACTGACAAACTGTGGTAACTATTACTTTTGTACCTTCAGCATAGGAGCAATAGAAACCATGGTAATTTTGGAGCTTGTATGCAAAATGGTTCCCTTGGGAGAATTTCACCTATGGTGGGCAAATTTAAGAAGGATGGTTGATAAAATAAAGATAACTGAAAAGGGAGTATAAGCAAGGTGGGAGGACAAAGAATGATCATGCAACCTTTAGGAAACTAGAGAAGGCAGAAAAGAATGAAAGAGTAAACAAGGGATTATCTAAACTTGGTGTCTGAATTGGGGGATAGGATAGTTTTCTGTGGCTGGAGTTATCCCCAGCCATTGAAAAAAGAGAGAGAGAAAACCGAAGAGAATAAAAAAGGAAAAGAAAAAAAAAGTTAAAATGAAATTAAATTGAAAAGCCACCTGCCTGCTTCTATTGTGTGTGTCTTTGTCTGCAAGCACTGTGCTGGTTCACCTAACTTACCACCTGTGGGCTCCTATTGTTAATGTTGCTTTGGATTTTCCCACCCTGATAATCCTGCCTGTCCACTGTGTGTGTGTGGCCTGAGTTCCCCTAGTCGCCTAGTCCCGCCCATGTGGTTGGGGTGGGGCGGAGCCTTTTACCTAGATTCTTCCAGCCAGGCTGGTTTCTGGTTTCCTGATATGGGGCGTGAGGGGAAGCCAGTCACCTGGATTATTCTCAGGCCAGTGGCCAGGCCCGCCATCCTGACTGGTGTTTTGCTATCCCAGATTTTTCAATTATTTGGTCTATTAGACCTAATCTAAATTGTAAATATCTTTCCAAAGCCCCTTGTTTTGATAAATAAAATACAAGTTCGATAGTTTGATCCAGAAAGTGCATAGTTATTTTATAGTAATGTTATTTTCCTTTTTGATTACAGGATAGCTTGTTAGATGTCATTCAACTATCTATACCACCCATAGAATTATTATAATCACTGCCACTATTGGAATGTTTTAGTTTCATCTTTCAGGTTCTATCATTCCTGTATTATGAATAGCTGACAATAAGGAGTTGTCTTTGTCTTTCCGTTTCACAACACTGACTTTTCTCTGATGTGGTAATGTTTCTCCCTTTCTCAGTTTCCTCTTTCGCAGATCTTTTGGTGCTTCCAGTTCAGTCTCACTCTCCAAACATGTCTATTTCATATTGTGAAAGAACATCACTGAGTTCTGGAGAAGTATAAAAATTATATTTAATGTACTTACAATAAGTTTTTATAGATTGTAGCATAAAATCATAGGTTATTTTTCAGAAATAAACACAAATTGGTAAAAGAAAATAAGCAGAACTTATCAGATTTCACTGGAAACAAACATCAAGACAACAGTCTAAATAAAAAGCATGCAAAAGATAGGTGCTATGAAACAGACATGCGAGTGTATCTCATGCAAACAGGAATCTGCTGGTTGAAAGGACATCTGCCCCAGTGTGCTGCGTGTAAACTGTCATGTGGTTACGAGCTTTTAATTTCAGTTTAGCTGTTCACTCCCTGTAACAGTTCACTCCCTGTAGCAATTCCTGTAAGGTGAGTCTAGTCAGTAAGATAAGTCTAGTCTCTTCTGAGCTGCATGGTTTCTGCTGAAAAAAAATCTGCTGATAGTCAGCCATGCAAAGTAGCACATACCTGTAATCCCAGCACTCTGGAAGGCTGAGGCAGGAGGACTCCAAGTATAAGACAGGCACAGGCAATTTATCAACCTCGTGAGAACATGTCTGAAAATAAAATCTGGCCAGAAGGATATAGCTTGGTGAAGAGGCTCTGAGTTCAACTCCTACTTACACAAAAAGAAAAAAAAGTGTGGATAGTTATATAGACTTTTGTGTGTGTAATGCATCTCTTACTTTTTGTTTTGCTTAGAATTTTGTCTTTGAGTTTTGGTGGTGGGTTATTGTTTGTCAGGGTGTGGTTGGATTTGACTGATGATCTCTGCCCTTCCTGTACTTGAGTATTGGTATTTTAGGGAAGATTAGGACATTTTTCAATTGTTAAATGTACTTTCTGATCCTTTTTCTATAACTCACAATGCGAATGCTTGAAGTGTCCCAGAATTCCCATAGACTGTCTTCTTATTTACAGGTGAATATCCAGTGTCATACAGCTCACTGATTTTTAGTCTTTTTAGTTGTTTAAGACCAAATCTGGTTGTGTAGTTAAGGCCAGTCCAAACTCACTGTGTAGTCCAGGCTGGCCTCAAACTCATGGCAATTCTCCTGCTTCAGTCTCCCAAATGCTGGGATTATAGACATGTACCACCATGCTCAGCAAGTCATATTTTCAAAACTGATACGATTTCAGTTGGAACTCTTAAGTCATTATATATTTTTGTCAATTATTGTAGATTATCTTTTTTGTCCCAGCTTTTATTTGTATTGTGGTGATCTGGTGACCCTTGAATATTAAAGTAAATATATTACTGTATTTGGAATTCAACCATAAATACTGATTATTCATATATATATAATTTATATTACATGTTACACATATGTTGCACATATAGAGACATATGTCTGCATATGAAGAACATGGGTTATATATGTTTTATGTGTACAGTTATCTCATTACTCCTGTTTATATATACACATACATGTACATCCATATCTGTGAGGGGATAAAGTACCATGGATTCCTTTACATTTGCAGCACTTAGAAATCTTAAAGAATTATGGTGCTTTGAATATTGAATAAAATTTATTTGAATTTCAAATAATTTTGGTCTTCATTTTCTAAGCTTTGAAAAAAAATTCTTTTGATGGGAGCAGAGCCAAGAGTCAAACTCAGGACCTCGCATTTACCAGGCAGGCACTGTGCATTGAGCTGTATCCCTGCTCTCCCTGAAAACATTTTATTGATGTTTGATAAGAAACAGTGTAGATGTTGTTTAGGTGTGAATAGCATGTGATGTTTTATATTTGCCTTTTTGGATGCCAAGGTCACACTATTTCAAGATTTTGATACCAAGATAGGATTTCTTTTTCCATTTTAATCCAAAGTAAAATGGTTATAATCACTTGCTTTCCTAATACTTCTTGTAGAAAGAGTAAGTTAAGAAATATGAAGAAATTCAATAGACCAATAAAATATTTATTAAACCTTTTCATAAAGAATTTAAAAATAATTTTTGTTGTAAACATTTTAATGTAATTAAGAAGTGTCCTATTGTCTCTTGACCATCAAATACCTCATTTACCCTCTTAGGATAACTATAATTAGTAGTTTTTTAAGTAGCCTTACAGAAATGTTCTATAACAAACATTTATGAGATACTTTGAATGGCTTACATACATTGTTTATCGCATACATTGAGAAAAAGTAGATAATTTGACTTCTATTTAAAAATAAGGGTATTTTCTTTCTGCATTTTTATTTGAAGTCTTCTAGTTGTTCTAGTGGGTACAGATTTGGAGTAAAACTTCTTTAGTGTAATTTATTAGCAGGTTGTCTGTTAAGACCTTAAAATGCTAGAAAATTTTAATTTTATGCTGAACATAGTTGATTATCTTTGGGGATGGGATTATGAGTGCTGCATGGGATGGAGTAATATAGCAGGGTGGTAGTTTCTTCTTTCTGTAATACCATATTGTTTGAATTTTTCCTTTTTAAAAGCCATACACCTATTCTGCTTTTACTAAAATACTGGTAGAAAATGTTTTGAAAATATGTAGTGGTGGGCTACCCCATTTGGGACCCTTCCTGGAAATCTAGGAGCTATTCTCCTTATTTCCAGAAAAATTCTTCAAACTTCCTCCTTTGAACAGAAATATATAGTGACATAGCAGCAAGCAGCCTGCTGCCCTGGTAAGTGACTGTCATCTGGCAAGCCGCGGCCACTCCAGGACAAGGAGCAAGAAGTAACAGTGTTTCCTGAGATCCACGCCATGTTGGAATTTAGGGCGCTGAGCAACCCAGCAACCAGCCTGCCCCCCTGGTAAGTGGCTGTGGTCTGGCAAGCCGCAGCCACCCCAGGGCAAGAAGCAAGAAGCAACAGCATTTCCTGAGATCCGTGCCATGTTGGAACTTAGGGCGCTGAACAAACCAGCAACCAGCCTGCTGCCTACTGGTGCTCGGGCTTAGAATCAAACATACCCTATTCCCCCTGCCCCAAGTGGGATCCAGGGATCTTGGCATCTCTTGGGAGCTTGATGGTATGTAATGCAGTGAGTGGGGGGTATTTCATTCGACTATCTCTTTGAAGGTTGTATTTTTATCGCCGTTTTGCTTTGTCCTGATTAATGGTGTTGCTGTATTCAATATTCTGCTTTGATAAGTTCTATAATATTTAGTATTTCTTTTGATTTTGCTATACCTGATTGAAAGAACAACTATTGTGAAGATAACGAGATATACAGTGGTGCCTATTACTGTTGCCCCGGTGACCTGCTGTGATGTTCTGTACTAATTTCACTACACTGTCTCAATTGGCTTTATTCCATACTGTTTTGTTGTACATTACTACCTCCAAGTTACTAAAAAATTACATTAAAAAAAACAATAGAACATGAGAAAACAAGGTAACAAAATACCTCCAAAAACTCTCAACTCCACCAAAGTGGATCCATGTGACATGGATGAGGAAAAACTAAAAAACAAAACAACAGAATTATATAAGGTGATTAAAAAGAAAATAACAAACAGATCAATAAGATACTGAGCAAGCAGAAACATGATATAACTAAACAGATAATGGACTTAAAAAGCAAAAGGAGGGAAAGAAAGTGCTTTAAAGGATATAACTGCATGTATATTTAAGTGTGTAGGATTGATAACTGTATTACTAAGTTTTTTTGGATCATTAACAACTGTTTGCAGCCTCACTGTTTGTCCCTTTGTATGCCTTAATTTTGTAACATGAACAATTATTTCTAAGAAGACAATATGTAATTTATCAACTAGTGATTTCTTACTGTTGTTTTTGAAATTCTGTATTATTTCTACCCTTTTTTCTGTTTTGCTTTTTTTCTCTTTAAATAAAAATTTTAAAAAACTTTAAAAAAAAGAAATATGTAGTGACATAAATGTCCTTAGAGCAAGCTGACAGTGTGTTTGCTGTTGTTAATTTTGGTTTTAGGCTTGTGTGGATGTAAGAGCCAGTTCAGTGTTTTGGCAGCAGATGGAGTTTGCAGACATCCTCCATGGTCACCCCAAGTTGCCAGAGTGGTTATCTACACACCCTTCTCATGGGAACCGAGCTGAGCACTTGGATAGACTTATACCACAGGTGAGCTAACACTGTATTCAGCAGGGAGTCGCTTGACTGTACCATTTACTGTTAATGCTTTTCCTTCTTTTGTATAGCACAAGGGTTCTAACATGTCAGCTATTTTGATTAGTATAATAACTTTGAAACATCGGTTTTGAAAGGATTAGACTAAAAAGTAAAATCCTGCTTGACCATGTATACGAAAAAATAAGTTGCTTTGTACAGTTGACTTTTTCTCGTGTTGAAGATTTCACCCTTTAACTGAATCAATAAAAGTTTAATACAGGGCATATTGTTTTCAATTTATTGATTATAATTTAGTCTTTTCCTAGTGATACAAGCTTTTTGTTAAAAATAAATTTAAAAAATTATGAGTTGTCTAGAAGCTTGGGATCAAATGGGCATTAATTTCTGTTATTTTCTTTTGTTTTTTAAATTTTTAAAATTTTATTTTAAAGAGAATGAAACACAACAAAGCAAACCAAAACAAAACAGACCAAAGTAGAACAGAGTGAAACAATGCAAATAACACAGAATTTCAGAAAAGACAGCAAGAAATCAACAGTGGCTACCATAATGTCTCTTGTTTTCTTAAAAATAGTTGTCCATACCTTCACAAACAATAAGTTAATACACATCAAAACAATATAAAAGCAATCAAAGCACAATAACAAGAGCCTTAAGGGCTTTCAAGACCAGACACTAGGAAATCAATAATGGCTACCATATGTCTTTTGTTTTTTTCAAATAGCTGTCCATAGCTTCATGATATTGGAATAAAATTCTGAAAATAGACCAAAACCAATCAAAACCAAGAATAAAAGCATTATTGGCTTTTGAATCAAAATGATAGGAAATCATCAATGGCTTCCATGGTGTCTCATTTTCTTTGATGTAGTTGTTCATACCATCACATATACTGAAATCAGTTCTTGTAAACTCTTTTAAGTGAAGTTCTAGGCATATACAAGCGTATACATGTACATCTATCCTTTCTGTATTAGAGGAAAAAAACTAAACAACAAATAACTGTATCTAAGAACCCAAAATAATAACAATGTAGGTTTTCAAAACAAGGTGGTAGGAACATAACAATTTTTGTTGTTTTGCATAGTTATCTTCCTAAGTCTTATTTGAATTACCAGATGGAATCATGCAAACTTGATCTCATCCTATGAGTGTTAACTGTTCTGTTCTAAGAACTAGTAGAATTAGTAGTACAGTCATCTTAGTAATCTTAAGTGTATAAATACAAATTTATATCTTATTTCTCTTCCTTCTTTTCTCTTTTCCCCTGAATTATTTTTTTCCTCTTTGAGCTGTTTCTTATCCTTTCACAGTATTTATTGAAGATTTTGTATTTACACATGTGAATTTGATTTATCTCACTTTGCATCCATTTACTTATAAAAGCCTCAGTGTGGTCTTTCTTTATAAGTGAGTGGTATTCTACTGTATGAAAATACCACATCTTTTTTATTCATTCCTCAGTTGATGGGCATTTGGGTTATTTCCAAGATTTAGCTATTACAAATTGTGCTACTATAAACATGGGTGCACATATATCACTGTGATATATTTTGAGTTCTTCTGGGAATATGCCCAAAAGTAGAATAGCTGGGTCAGATGGGACCTCTGATCCCAACCTTCTGAGGAACCTCCACACTGATTTCCACAGTGGTTGCACCAGTCTGCACTCCTGTAAACAGTGCAGAAGAGTTCCTTTTTCCTCACAGCCTCTCCAGCATTTGTTATTGGTGGTTTTCTTGATCCTGGCCATTCTTTCTGGAGTGAGATGGAATCTCAGTGTGGTTTTAATTTGTATTTCTCTAATGACTAATGATGATGAACATTTTTTCATGTATTTATTTGCCATTTGTATTCCTTCATCTGAGAAGTGTGTATTCATTTCAGATGCCCATTTTTGGATTGGGTCTTTGAATTTTGGGGGCCTGATTTTTTAAAAATTTTTTATATGTTCTAAATAGAAGTTCTTTTTCTGAGGGACAGTTGACTAAGTTTTTTTTTCCCAATTCATGGGTTTTCTTTCCACTCTGTTGGAGATTTCTTTCGACATGCAAAAACTTTTTAATAAGGTGAGATCCCAGTTGTTGATTCTGGGAAGTATTTCCCATGCAGTTTGATTTTTGTTCATGAATTCTCTTCTGACCCCTATGTCTTCAGTATTTCTACCTACTTTGTCTTCCAGTAGATTTAGTGTTTCTGTTTTAATATTTAGATCTTTGATCCATTTTGACTTTAGTGCATGGTCATAGGCATGGGTCTAGTTTTAAATTTTGGCATATGGAAAGCCAGTTTTTCCAGCACCACTTGTTAAAGAGGCTATCTTTCTTCCAGTAGATATGTTTGGCCCCTTTGTCAAAGATAAAGTGGCTGAGTGTGTTTGTAGTTGTATTGTATTTTCTAATCTACTCCATTGATCTTCAGATCTGTTTTTATTCCAGTACCCTGATTTTATCACACTAGCTAGTAGTATAACTTCATGTTAGGTATTGTGATGCCTCCTGCCTTGTCTTTGTTGCCCAGAATTGCCTTTGCTATTCTAGGTGTCTTTTGGTTCCAGATCAATTTTAGGAATTATTTCTCTAGATCTGTTAAGTATACTAATGGTATTTTAATTGGAATTGTATTAAATCTGTATAACAATTTTGGGAGAATGACCATTTTCACAATGTTTGTTCTTATCCATGAACAAGGAATGTCTTTCCATTTTCTGAGATCCTCTTTGATTTCTTTTTTCAGAGTACTGTAGTTTTCACTGAATAGATCTTTTACTTTGTTAGATTGATTCCCAATATTTCATTTTTTTGGATGCTACTGTGAAGGGTGTGGTTTCTCTTAATTCCCTCTCAGTGAGTTCGTTGTTTGTGTAGAGGAATGCTATTGATTTTTGAGTGTTGACTTTGTATCCAGGTACATAACTGAATTTGGTTATTACATCTAGAAGTCTTTCAATGGAGTTTTGGGGTCTTCTATGTAGGGTATCATGTTATCTGCAAATAATGACAGTCTGACCTTTTCCTTTCCTATCTTTATTCCTTTTATTTCTCTCTCTTGTCTAATTGCTCTGGCTAATGTTTCCAGCACTATATTGAGTAGGAATGTTGATAGTGGGCATCCTTGTCTTGTTCCTTATTTTAGAGTGAAAGCTTTCAGTTTTTGACCATTTAATATGATGTTGGCTGTTGGTTTGTCATAGATGGCTTCCCAGATTGAAGTAAAGACCATCTATTCCAATTTTCTGTGGGGTTCTTATCATGAATGAGTGTTGGACCTTATCAAAAGCTTTTTCTGCATCTACTGAGATGATCATGTGATTCTTATCTTTGGCTCTATTGATGTGGTGGAGTATGCTTTGCTTATTGATTTGCATATGTTGAACCATCCTGTATTCCTGGGATGAATCCCACTTGGTCATTGTGTATGATCTTCTTGATGACTGGCTGCATTCTATTTGCCAGTATTTTCAGTGGTTTTCTTAGGGAAAAAAGACTGAGGAAGGCCTGTTTTCCTGGCTTGTGGGTAGCTGACTTCGTAGAAACCCACAGGGTATAAGAGGCAGGGGATTCTGATCTTAGTCACCAGGGCTCCACTGTGGTGACCCAAGCACTTCTGCAGGCCTCACCTTTCATACCTGAACCTGGAAGGACACGGTCCAGAGCAGCACTTAACCAAGCCAACTCCATTTCTGTTCTTAACTTGAAGAAAAAGTAATTGACAAAGGAATAGCAGTCAGACTTGCCTGTTGAATGTGCGGTGATGTCAGCCTGTGTAGCTCACCACAGACTGTGCGGGTGTCACTGACTCTGGAGCTTCCTCCGTGATGCTTCCCGAGACCCGGCCTGAGCGGGTGCTGAAGCTACAGCAAACTACAACTTCTCCTGGAAATTCTTTTCTTTTTATTTTTACTTAATGAAAGTTTAAAAAATAAATGATTTATTAAAGCATGATAATGAATTCCGCTAGCCAGTTTTGATATAAAGCCTTTTCCAAATTCTGAGTTGTTATTTCATCAAATGACTGAGAATCTTCAGAGAGGTTAAAAAAATTGCATTAGAAAATTTTTGTTTTTGAAATAATAATGAGTTGACTAGTGAGTGTGAGGAAAAATTGTTGGAGAAACAAATGTTATTTGGAAGCCAGTGGTGAAGAAAAACATGGGAGTTATTTTTCTTCTAAAAATAAACTATTCCAGTTCAGAAACTTAATTTGAAAAACCTCAGATAAATTTCTTATATTTCCCCCCCAAGTGATTAAATATTGAATTTGAATGCAATAAAACTCTATTACAATATTGGGAATAATTCAATGGTTGAAGAGAAACTGGTAATTAGAGGAAGGGTATACTGTTAATTAGAATACACAGTCGTAACTCAAAGATTGTAATTCCCTCCTGCCACAGGTCTAATTTCTATGATAAAAGAAAGCAATTCCTTAGGCAGTGTATGGAGTAATGTGAATCTATATGCAACTAAAGAATACATTTTAAAATTATATTTTGTTTAGGATTTTCTTCTACTCAAATGAGTACAATGTAATATTGTACCTAAAGCTTTTGTCCTTTGTTTCTGATGGTGTGTCTTAAATGATGTATTCCTTAAAGGAGGTTAGGAGTACAGGATGGCACCAGAGCACAGACAGGGCTAGGCCAGAGATGGTGACTTCAGGGTTATTCCAGTAAGGTGAGGAGGGAGGCAGTGAGAGCGAGTGAGTTCATCTCAGACTCAGTGGAGAACAAGGTCCAGGGCAGCAAAGCGCGAGGAGGTGTTTTCCACATTTCATTGGTGGGAGAAGGACATAGGCTGCTTCAGATCAGATTCATAGGAAACTAGGAGGTAAGATTCTGTGGTTCTATAGTGAGAGCACAAATTTTGCTTTTGTGATTTAACTTATTGAAGATTGTAAGTCTTTTTATTGGATTCTTTGAATATCATTACAAAAATGTGATATTTCTTGCCATAGTGTATCCATAGCTTATATTTTATGCCTTCAGTAAATATTTATTAATCACCTGTGTGTCATGTTGTAGGTGTGGTAGCTGATATGAACTAAAGAGCCAGAAATCCACCCTTCCTACAGTTTATATGGGAAGGCAGTCAATAAAAAGGGGCAGTAGGAAAAAGAATACCTCTTTGGGGTCCCTTCCTAGAGGACTCTAAAGGCACTGGATCAGGGCCCCATATTTATGACCTCATAACCTTAATTACCTCTTTGTAGCCTCTGTCTCCCAGTGTGTTCACATCAGAGCTTCGGAATATGAATTTGGGGGAGAATAGCTTCCTCAGCGGCCAGGTGATGTGTGAGTGCGTGGGGGGTGCTGGAATAGCAGCTCCGACTGGGGCCGGAGAAGGTGAGCCCTCGGGGACCCTGGCCCTGTGCACCTGGACGTCAGTGGGAGACCGTGGCATCTGCAGGCTCTGGCTGGTGTTGGGACGGGTGAGGTCTGCAGCGCCTGCACAGCACCGAGTCGTCTCACTTGGAGAACTTTGTCATGGTGCGCGGTTCAGAAAACAGAATGATTCCTTTTTTGTTTTTGTTTTTGAATCAAGATAATGCCCCAAATTGGAAAAAACATACCTTGCTATTTTTTCCATGTGAATCCAAGAGAAAACATGTGTAAAAATACCAGTTAACTACAATGCTGTGATCCCCTGGCATTTAAAAATGATAATATTATTTGTAGTTAATAAGCTGGTGCAATTTTATTTACTTGAAATACTCAGTTAAATTTAGGAAACATATCCCACATATTGTGGTTACCATAACAACTTAGGTGAAAAATTGAAGAACAGATGTTTTATCAACCTGTTGATGTTTAATAGCATGACAGTTGTAAAATTATAGTTACACTGTTCAGACTTTAAATTTATATATAAATTTATATATAAGATTGTATCACAGTTTGTCTTTGAAAGAGATGCCTAATTTAACTCCGTGAAAAACAAGAATTTTTATAAAATAGCAATAGGTGTAAATAAGGGAAATTTACTTGAAAGGTCAATTTTTAAACTACAAGCATTTGTATTGAATTTTTAATTCTTTATACCCTTCCCCTCTTTTTCTCTCTTGGCATCCTCTCTTTAGGGATGAAGAGGATGGAGAATGATAGAATATACAGGAAAAACATTTAATTTGGTATTGTTGGTGATTGGATTGAAATTTTGTACTCAATCTAGAGCAGTACAGAATATTAAAAGAGAGGAGACAACTAGATAAGAAGAGTTTAATGAGGGCATGGACGTCACCACAGAGAAGGCTGTGGCGGCTCCCTGCAGACAAAGGGCAGGCTCTGCCTGACACAGGCTCTGATGGGGGAAGGGCCCTGGGGACCGATGTGAGCTGATTTATTTTGTGAGAGTCCAGGGGATTGGGTAAATCTTTACACACATGAGCTTTGGCAAAGACTTCTGGGAGGAAGAAGCCATAGGGGCTTCTGGGAGGAGAAGGTGTGCATTATCATAGCACAGTTTTGAACCGTCGCCATGATGATTGTGCTGTCTCTCAGACGGGGAGGGATCTATCAGTTGGTTGTTTAGGTTATGTTGTTATAATCAAAATTTAAGAGGATTTATATTTATGTCTTTAGAACTTTCAGTGCCATCTGTATTTGTGAACTATTTTTAAATCTCGATATTCAGATTTCCTACATTCAATTTTTAGGTATCAGAATCAGTTGCAGGCAGTAGATGCATTCACTTTAATCTCATGTTATTTTTTTAATTATGAAGAAAATGTAAAACAAAATTTATAATGAAATAATAGAATAACAATTGTTAATACATTACATGTTGTTATCTTTAAAGTAGTTGCTCAGGGTACAAAATATGGGCATAAACATTTCTCCAATCAAACCTTCCTTTTTAATGAACTAAGAGACACTGATAGTGTAACTGACTTGCATTTTTCCCTTTTCTTCTCTGTCCTTTCCCCTTTCCCCCATCCTAGTTCCTCTTTCCTTTTGCACAATTTCTTCCCATTTCACAATATCAGTTGTACATTTTAGAACTTGCTCTTTCAGTTTCTCATACCAGGAAGACAATATGATATTTACATATGTGTGTCTGATGTATTTCACTTATGAGTATCCATTTACCTGTAAATGTTGCATCCATTTACCTGTAAATGTTGCATCCATTTACCTGTAAAAGTCTCCAGTGTATCCTTCAAATACCATATCTTTTTATCCATTCCTCAATTGATGGGCATTTGGATTGTTTCCCAGATTTAGCTACACGAATTGTGCTGCTATAAACATGGGTGCACATATATTGCTGTGGTATGATGTTTTCAATTCTGCTGGGGTGATAGAGGCGGAACAGCTGGGTGGGATGGAACCTCTAACCCATTCAGTAGTGTAGCCTAATACAGTGCCAACACACACAGATCAATAGCATTCCTGTGCACAAACAACAGAATCACATTTTATTTGATATCTTTAAACGTTCAGAAAGCTATGGGTTTAAGCTCATGTGTGAAACATTCTTACGCATTTGTAATTGGGCAGAGTAAAGGAGTAAATCATTAATATTATGTATCTCATGAGCAGAGTAACATGAGTGTTTAGCAGTACGGTGAAATGTTGCTGCTGGCCAGTGTGCACAAACATGCCTCCTTCACCCTGCAGAATTTCGTTTTGTCTGATCTGAAAGTGTTGAGGAAGAGGCAAATATCATAGCAGCTTCTGCGATTGAATTGGCCTCTACAGCATGTCAGCCGGGAAGACCTGGGTAGAGCTGAGCAACACCCTAAAGAGGTGTGATGGTGTGAGACATGAGTCTTCCTGAGGATGAGCTGAACGGGCTGTTAGAAAAAACTGCCCTGGGGAGGACAATAATGTTGCTAGAGTACCATGCAAAAATGAGGGTGAATCTTTTTCTTTTGAAATATCTTGATTTCCTGCTTTCAGAGGAAGTTTTTAATCCAATCACATAAAGCCTCTCTGGTATTAATTTTTCCTTTTTAAATTAAACTTAATTGTTACCATTGACAGTTATGAATAAATAATTGCTGTTTTGCTTGATGCGTGGTACCTAGAAGGATCCTAGTGTACACTAGCAAGTTGTTTAATAAGTGTTAGTTGCTTCTGGGAATAAATAAAGCCCATACTTTTTAAAAGTAAAATAAATGTGTTTATTATTTATTTTTAACTTTTTAAAAACTCGTATGTATTTATGGGATACTACAAAATCATTTGATATTTCTATACATTGTGGAATTATCCATCACCTCACATACATTTTTCTTTCTTCTTTCTTGTTTTGGGGGGAGTGATAACATTTCAAATGTATACTCTTAGCAGTTTTCAAGTGTATGCCATATCATTATTGTTTACTGTGGCCACAGTGCTATGCCAGAGGTCTTCAGAACTTCTTCATACAATGTCACTGAAACTTTGTCCTCTTTGACCAGCATTTCCTATCCCTGCTCCTCCACCCTGCCCCTGGCAGCTGTCATTCTTTGTACTTCTGTGGGTTCCAGAGTTTTACATCCCACCTGTGAGATCACTGTAGACAGCTAGGTTAGGTAGAAGTATTATAGGCAGACAGGACTAGCCCTTAAGGGCGTCAGTGTGGAAGAGGAGAACAGTCACAACTGTGGCGACTCCGCATCTGAAGATTAAAGTCACTGCTTCCTTCAAGGGTAAACCAGAGGTTGAGATTATTAGTACCACCCTTTTGCGATTTCCCCTTTAAATAAGCCATTATCTCTTTAGGGGTGGGCCATCATCTATCACGCACTGAGGCTAAAGACATAAGACTATAGATTATCAACCAAGGTTACTTTCTTGCTACTTTTGGATCAATAGTAGCTAACCAGCTATATTTGTAATCTTATTGGTTGATTACGGTTGACCCACATTCTACCTACCTCATGATTTTGCTTTATAAAAGTTTCTCAGAGAAGTGGCCTTTCTGGCAGCCCATTCAGGACTCTACTTGTCTCTCTATTCCCCAGTAAATTTGCCTACTCTTTTTTTTTCCCTTGTTTTCTTGTCTTTTTGAGACAGAGTCTGTCTATGCAGTTCAGGCAGGTCTTGAATTTGCAAGGATCCTCCTGTCTCAGCTTCCTGAGTGCTGGAATTACAGGCGTGTGCCACCATGACCCACTAAATTTGCTTACTCTAAACCTCCCATTGTTCCTTACAATTCATTCTTCAACTTTGGGAAACTCAAACTGTCATATCTGACATCTTGGAAGTTGAGAGTCACATGTTTTTCCCCAATCCAAGGTCATATATATTTCCCTTTGTGTCAGTTCTTCGCGTAACATAAATATCCTTCATATGGGTCTGTATTGTTACAAATGGCAGGATCTCATCATTCTTTTATGTTAGTTACTGACCATAAAATACTGTCATGTGAAAACCTTGCTTAATTATTTTATAATTCCTGAGGGCAACTGACCTATGGTAAGATGACCTTATTTAAAAATTTTTATGTTTACATTTTTCAGTTTATACTTTTAAGTTTAAATCGCTTCAAAAACTAGTCAGACTGATTTCTGTTGAAGTTTATGAAAATAAATGAGTTTAGAGGATAAATTGTTTGAAAAGTAAAATTATGATTCATACAAATGAACATGTCTGAGATTTTGTTTAACTCATTAATGAGGGAAATTGATGTGCTATAACTAGTGCAAAGGAGAATTCAAGAATTCAAGTGGGAAGCAAGAAATTATAAATGAAATTAAGCTAAACACAAAGATAGTGACAGTCAAATAAAAAATAGACTTGCAAATTGGGAACACAGGTACAGTTACATGGAATAAGTGTTCTGCTAGACGAAAGTGGGTTTGGGTTTTTATCACATCCAGCAGTTGAAAATTGTTGCAAATAAGGGTAGTCATTGTAGCGGAGAAACCTAACTCTTAACTCCCAACCTGCTAGACAGCAGATGTGCCAAGTTCCTGTCTCCTGAAATTGAAAAATGGATTCCATAGGACAATGGAGGTTAAGAGTAGGAAAGGTTTTATTGAGAGATAGTTCCTGAGAGACAGGAGGAGTCCTGAGTGGATTGCCACAGAGGCCCTTTGTCAGGGTAATTTATACAGCAAAGTTGCAATGTGGGTACAAGTGGGTTAAACTATAATCAACCAATAAGGTGACAAGTATAGCTGCTTAGCTAATGCTGCATTGATTAAAGATATATGGTTGACTTCATTAACCTTGGTTTATCTATGACTTTCAAAAAGGAACATTTTTGGGAAGGGATGGATTCAGGTGTTCTGGTCACCCACCTGGATGTCTGATGCATATCTGAATTTAATAGCCTGGGGCATACTAACTAGTACTGCATAGTCTCAAGTTCTGTTTATCCCTTAGGGAAGTATGTAAGCATGGCAAGTGAGACTTTTATCTTGAGGCCTGGCCTCCTTCAGATGTGCCTGCAGCTACAATTCTGATGTGTGTATTTCATTGACTTCCTTTAGAGCCCAGATCCTCTGACTGTATATTAATTTCCTAGCTGCCTATAGTATTCATAAATGTCATCAGGTCATTAGAATGTCTGGATCAATAGGCAAAACTAGTACTCCAATATTTCTTAAGCCTTGCAATGTCTTGTTAGATCCCAGGAAATTATTCTCTTTTTGGATTGAGTTCCTGATATGATGTCTGTGTGGTAATCTTCCTTTCTCAGTACATTTCTAAAGCTCAGGGAAGGATTTTTGAGCTCTCTTTTTAAAAACCATTCTGTAACCATTTTTACTTTTATTTTATTAATGGGTATGTAGGCGATAAAGAATACAAATAGATGGAAACTGCTCCACTCATAGGGCAGTAATCTGTTGTATTCTGTTGACTCCCAACCTACTATATGTCCTGTACGAGTTTGTGTTCTCTAAAATCGAAGAATAAATTTTAGGAAAAACAGAGGTTAAGAACAGAACATATTTATTGAGAGAAAGAAAGCTTCTGTGTGAGAGAGTGTTATATAGATTAAAAACTGGTGGTCAGCTTAATGCCAGCAGAATTAAATCACCATGCTGCTGAGTGTAGATGTTTCACCTGAGGAAACTTGCTAGCATAAATAGAGATGTGGAGGAGCAGGAAGGAGTTAAGGTGTTAAGGCGCTGAGACATTGAGGGTTCTCCTAGGAGTTGCTGTCTGAGCCGTTGGTTCCCCTGGAGAGCTGTGGTCCTTACACTGAGCATTGCTTCCTGGCTCCGGAGGGGAAGACATGTGCTGCTTGGTCTCCAGGATGAACTCGTCAGGCTGGCTTCCTGGCACGTACTCCACTGCGCTTGTTGGAGGAGGAGCTCGGGGCCTCCGTGTCACTGAAGATGGCTGTGGTGGTTTTCAGGACAGCCCTGGTCTTTGTTGTGAGTGTGACTTCTTGGCTCCAGCGTAGAACTCTCAACCTACCAGCACAGCTCCTTCACCCTGCTGGCATAGACTTTCTAGCTTCCACCGCTGACCTTTGTGCCTCCCCAGCACAGATCCGTAAAAGAGACTGGCGTGAGTCCTTCTTGTGGGTTCTAGACCTTCAGTTGGACTCGTGGGAGGCATTGTCATGAGCTCTGGGTCTTCATCTGGGCTCATGTGGGACATTGCTGTGGGATCCAGGCCCTTGGCTAAATATTCTATGTCTTTTAGTGTTGTGAATAGATTTCCTGCATTTTCTTGTCTTAACTCTGGGTAACCATCATAAAACAATATTATAAACTCTATGTCCTGATTCTAATTGTTCTCCTCACAACCCCTGACTACAAAAGAGAGAGTCTGAGTGGGTTGCCAAAGACTCTGTTTTTTCGAGGGACTTTCATAGAATAAAACCACAAGGTGAGACAGGTCCAAGGTGAGGAAAACCTGGGAACTCGCAAGCTGGGCAAAAGGTGGCACAGAACTATAGTTAACCAATAAGATTAATTGCTTTTAAAACTGATTAAATCAGACACAAATGGTGAAGCTAGTCATGTGGCAAGTGAGCATACTTAATGAGCAGTGACTCTTCCTGTAGGGGGTTGGGATAATGTCTGGCTTTCTCAGGGTGATGGAGACCTATTTTGAATATCAATCCTTAGAATGTGAGTGCATTTGTTTCATCTTTTGTCTTGAGGGCTGTTGCACAGCAGTGTCTGTCCGTGCGGTTACCCCCCCCCCCCCAATTGCAAGGTATCTGGGCTTCTGCACTGACTCCTTCAAGGGCCTAGCCCTTGATGACTGCCTATAATATTTCTGTCTAACTCAGTTGCCTGTAACTATCAGACAGTAGTTTATTTCCATGAACAAGTATCATTTTTATTATTAACTTTCTACAATTCACAAAGTTGTAAAATCATTCCAAGATTAAGAAAGATGGTGATAACCCCAAATGATAGACTTCGTAGGGTACCTGATGATCTTTTCTGCTCATTTCAAAGACTTTTACAACTCTTTCTTTTTATTTTCTGTTGTTATTCATTTTTATTTCAAGGAAAGATAGCAAATCAAATCATACTTTGAGACTAATACATCAATATCAATTTTGTTTTATTTTTGCATAGTTATTAGGCAGTATGCTTAGCGTATTTCTATTCTCATTAATCATTATTAAATCTATTGTCAAGGTAGTCTTTAGATTGCAGTTACTGTGCTAAACTAGTTAGACCTTTTGAAAAATACATGGTTGCTTTCAGAAACTCAAGAGATGTGGAAGTAGAGGTGGTAGTGTAAATGAATGTAATGGTTTTTCGCCTTGGTGAATGCAAAGCCGAGCAACCTACCTGGAACAATAGAACACACGAAAGAGACAAATTTGAAGGGACATTAACAGTCAGTTAAACTTGCAAATACAGCGGAGAAGCTGTCCGTGGAGAATGTGTACAGCAGAACTGATACTCCAGAACATGGTCTCATTGGTGTGGAAGATTGAGAACATAGCACGACCAAGTTGGAACACCGAAAGCCCCCAAAATGTCTAAGAAATGAAAGACTCTTGAGAAGCACCAGGAAATCCAACCTGCATGTAACGTAGAACAGAAATCCATTTGCTCCTTTATCCATGTCTATTTCTTCATGGTGCTTCAGTCACGTTTATTGGTTTACATAGCATTTCTCAAGATGTGTTTTCAGATGATTGCCAGACTATTACGTGCGAAAAGCTCAGAAGTGACAAAGCTCAGATAGTTAAGTTATGTGTTTAATCTTCCTTAGCAAAGGTAAGCTCTTACAAGTTGCCTAAGAAGATCTTTAAATACTCAGTAGAATGACATTGGACCCCAAAGAGGTGTGAGTTTAAGAGTTAGGAAAACAAAAACCAGTGGGACTAGTAAGTACACTTTGATGTATCTAGGTATATCAACTTTTCTTTCTTGTCAGATGGACGAGCCTTCCCAGTTAAAAGGCGGCACAGCATGTCAGTGAGGTAGATGCTGCATTAGCCCTTTTACCAGGGATTACATCAACTATGCAGTTTAGTTTCAGGGCCAGGCATAGGCCCACAGATCTGCTCAGAGGTATGATGACCGAATAAAACACAGACAAATACATATTTTAGTTACAAGGAGCACCGGGATGGTCAAAGCCCCACAATAGGCTAAGACCAGGAGTCTTGGTGCCCTTGGCGTTTCTTAGGTGCACAGCTTGATTAGGGAGTGTGCTGGTGGGCTGCAGGAAGCAGTGGGGAAGAACTGCTGATGCGATCAAGGTTTAAGAATTGAGGAACAATGCATTTTTAGAAAGTCACCGAGGAACAGATCATGGTTAACTGGATTATTGAGTTAGAATTTGCGCAAGTCAGTCCTCAGCTGCCACGTTATGTTACTTCGAGGCGCCAGAACTTCACAGGCTGTCTGCAGGCCTCGGCTCTGGCCATTGGCTTAAGGATTAATCTGTCCTTGAGCCAGCCAGGAACCTTGCCGCGAGTCATGTGGGCCTAGGACAGACTCTCAATTTATTTTTAAGCTAACTTATTGATATTAATTATTGCCTGCTTATATAGTATCAAGCTAGTCCTCAACAGTTTAGTTTGTGTATTATAGTATTATAGCATTCTTATATATTATATTATGCTGCCATAAAACCACATGCCAAGTAAGGAATTGAAGAATTCAGTTAAATCACATGAAAAATAAAATGTAACTGACAAGAAGCAAAATACTGACAGGCATGATTATGTTTGTCTGTAATCCCAGTGCTCTGGGAGGATGAGACAGGAAGATCATAAATTCAAGCCCAGCCTGGGCAGCCTAGCAATTTAGCAAGATGCTGTCTAAAATAAATACATGGGCTACAGATACAGCTTGATGCAAGGGGCCTGGCCAATCCCCAGTGCCACACACATGCACACACACATAGGAATACTAAATGTTAAGAAAAAGTATATTTTTAAATGTATATAATTGGTTTTTTAAAAAATATTGATCATACAACTTGGAAAAAACCCCATAAATATGTATGGTTAAAGCCAAATTGTCAGAACATAGTGTTATAGCAATTATAGGTTTACGGGAGGTGAAGAAACCAAGCAGCACTCACTCAGAGAAGTGGAAGGAACCAAGCTTTATTATGCTGGTGGGCCCAGAGGAGTTCAGCCCTCCAAAGTCTAAGCCGCGAGCCTGGGGTATTATATGAGTAGAAACTACAGTAAACTAGAATGAACGTCTTCAGATTAATTTTGGAAGCAGGTTAGGTATAAGTAAATAAAAAAACAACTGTATTTTTTTTTTTTTAAAACCCATAGAGTCGTAACAGATTAGTAAAGAAAAGGCAAATACCCTAATGGGATTTACTTGGAGAATTTTTTCATAAGCTCAAACAGTAATTATTCAGGGATTAATGAATTCTAGGTGCAAAATATAGAAAAGAACATTACTAAGTATGGATCCATTTTCTGCTATACTATGAATATAAATGATTTTACTTTAACAAATTGATTTTTAAAAATACCTTTAAACACATTATAGGTGTTAGGGGTGTATCTCACTGGCAGAGCACTTAATTGTTCAGTATCCACAAGCCCCTGGGTTTGATCACCAGCTCAACCATAAAAAAAAATGTACTTGGGTCACTAGCCAGCAAGTATTATAGTACTGTCATGGTTTATGTCGGTGGCCCCCAGGCCTCATGTATTTGCATTGTGCATTTGTGACTGGTTCATTGTCTAGTGTTTGGATTGGTGGTGTCAGTGCTACACCCTCCTAGGGGTGGAGCCAGGATGTGGTGTAATGGCAGGAAGAAGGGGTGTTGCTTTTGCCGGTTTCCACCTTGCTGTTTTGCAGCCACCATGAACTGTGGCCCCGTCATGCCACCCTGTCTTGGAGCCAACTGAGTATGGACTTAAACCTCCAAAAGCTGTAAGAAATAAACCTTTCCTTTCCCAACTTTGGGCATCAGGTATTTTGTCTCAGCAACTAGTGAAAAGTAACTAAGACAGAATTTGGTACCAAGAGTGGGGTCATTGCTGTGACTATACCTGACCATGTTTTTCGAGAGGCTTTGGAAATGGCTTATGAGCAGAGTTTGGAAAGGTTCGGACATGTCCCCTGGATGCACAGAGCTGGAGCAGCTGAGGCTGTTCTGTAGAGGAGATTCAGGTCAGAGTTCAGGAGACCAGGAGGCTGATAGAAAGTCTGATAGTAAAGACCAGGCTTGCGAGGTTTCTGCTGGGAAGGAGGACTGCATTGGTTGTTGGACTCCCTATGATGTGTGTTATGGCTTGGCAGAAAGTTTGTCTGCATTTTGCTCATGCCCAGAGACTTTGCCTGAGACTGAGATTAAGGGTAATAGACTGATTAATCTGGCAAAGGAAATTACAAGGCAGTCAAATGTTGAGGCTGTGGCATGGCTATTGTTGGGGGCTTTTAGCTAGCTCTATGTTGCAAATCAAGAGCAAAGTGCCCAGCAGGATAATTTAAAACACTGAGTTTGGCCAGAAGGAAAACTCCAGTAAAGCTGTGGATTGTAAAGATAGTGCTGAGACTTTGATTGCTGAGAAGAAACAGAGATAAGAAAGATGGCCACCAGGCATCCCAGGAAGCAGTGGGTCTCCACCCTTTGCAGCCCCAAAACTGCAAAAGTGAAAGAATTTTCTCAGATGAGGAAGCTTCAGAGCACCATGCTCCAGAATGGCACAGGAGGCCACCTGAGGTTCCAGAATGGCGGCAGCCACATGAGGTTCCAGAATAGCGGCAACATAGAAAAGCTTTTCTTCACAATCGGGGTCACAGAGCCCAGCAATCCAGGCACAGGATGGCTATAGCCAAGAGAGAGAAAAGCCTGGCTACTGCTCCAGCTGGCAGCAGATCTTGGTGGCATCCACATGGGGCTGACTTTAGATGCAAGGAAAATGCACAAATTCTGAGGGTAAGACGGCTTCCACCTCGATTGCAAAGGGCTTGGGAGGCCAAGCAGTGTGCCCCTGAGAGGGCAATATGTAAAGATGTAAGTGTGAAGCCAAAGGTGCAGTGGAGACCCCAGAAGTTTGGAAAAGCCAAGAACGTGGATCATCCAAGGAAAGCTGCAAAAACTGAGCAGAGAAGGTTTAAGAGAGAAGCTGTGGGAGCTGAAATCCCTGGAAGTGCTGTGGGGGTGGAATCACCCAAGCCTTTTGGAGCTTGCAACCAGATTGCTTCAAATGCTGAGCATGGAACTCTAGGACTTAATGTTCTCCCTGCTGGATGTTGGATTTGCTTTGTTTCCAATACTTTATATTCCCCCGTTTGCAACTTTTGGAATGGTAATGTTTATTTTGTGCCTTTGCATTTCAGAAATGTTTAACCTTGTTTCACTTGTACAGGGGGTTACAGTTAAGAATTTGCCATAGTTATTGAGGAGACTTGGGACTTGGATTTCTTGGAGGAGACTTGGGACTTGGACTTCTCAGCAACACTGAAAATGTTAGGACTTTGGCAACTTTTAGAGGTGGACTAAATGTCTTTTGTATAAGGCTGTACATGAGTCTTTGGGGGGCCAGGTGTGGAATGTCATGGTTTATGTTGGTGGCCCCCAGGCCTCATGTATTTGCATTGTGCATTTGTGACTGGTTCATTGTCTAGTGCTTGGATTGATGGTGTCAGTGCTACACCCTCCTAGGGGGTGGAGCCAGGATGTGATGTAATGGTAGGAAGAAGGCGAGTGTCTCTCTCTTGCTGGTTTCCGCCTTGCTGTTTTGCAGCCACCATGCCACCCTGCCTTGGAGCCAACTAAGTATGGACTGAAACCTCCAAAAACTGTAAGAAATAAACCTTTCCTTTCCCAGCTTTGGGCATCAGGTATTTTGTCTCAGCGACTAGTGAAAAGTAACTAAGACAACTACTGTATTATTTACTGTAAGTAAATCATTTTCTAGTTTAGAGCAGCATAACAGGAGAAAAGTCACTCAGCACGGAGGGGAGACCTGAGACTTGTCTTTGGTCACCCTTTTCCTCCTGCTTCCTGTCCCTGAGGGTGTCCTGTGACTTCCTCCACAGTGTGTAGTGTGTTGGGAGGCTGTGCTCTGCTCCTTCACCTCTGCCTCTGCCCAGTACAAGCTACCCTTGTTTTTTTATTTTTTATTTTTTTTGTCTTTTTGAGACCCTATTTCACTTGCAGTTCAGGTTGACCTTGAACTCACTTTGTAGTCGAGGCTGTCCTCAAACTTGCAGCCATCCTCCTGCCTCAGCCTCCTGGGTGCTGGGATCACAGGTGCACACCAGCACATCCAGCCTAACCCACCTTTGTATTAGTTATTGCAGTCTGTTTCAGTGTCCCTGTTCATTTCCCACTCCAGCTTGTAACAGCCTGTTTGCAGTACGTAGCTGGAATGATCTTTTTAATGTAATTTCTTTGCTCAGTATGCACTATATTAACTAATGTTAATTTCCTATGTTTTTCAAAATTCTGTATCATTTTTATCCTTTGTTTGTTTTTAAGGTTAAAAATTTTAAAAAGCAAAAAAAAAAAAAAAACCAAACAAACAAACCTTCCAGTGGTTTTTCATCTAGTTTTGAAAATTTACATTCCTCGTTCAGTCTTTAAATCACATAATTTGGCCACTGTTTGCCCTTCTAATTTTATCGCCTGTTGCGCTCTGCAGTTTTCCTTGGTTCCAGCTGTTTCCTGTCAAGCCTACTTCCTCCTCACAGTTTCTTGCTGATCTTTATGCCTGAAGCATCCTTCCCGCCATTCTTCACACCTCCCTGGAGATCGTGTTCTGGCTCCTCAGTGTCAAATACGCTGTCTTCCATGCACTAATTTTTCACACTGTAACACAGTGCAGTGGCCCACCCCTGTGCTTAACTAAAGTGAGCTTATTAGCTCACTTATTGTCTGTCTTCTACCCTAGAACGTAAGGCCCCTGCTCTATTGTTACATCCCTAGAGCCTGTGATGGTGTTTGAAATGCCTGGTGAATATTTAAGTACTCCATGAAGTATAATCAGAGAGGAAAAATAAGCAGTATAATAGTGAGCTAAAAATATAAAAGTTAACAGCAGAATTGAATAGCATTTCCACTCTTTTGTAGAACATTAGCATGTAGGAAGTTATAGTTGGTAATGAAGAAAAGATGCTCCGAGGATGTGCTGTTGTAAAAATGGCAGTGGCTTAGGAGTCTTAACTTTCGGTTTTCTTCATATGTAAAATTAAGATAGCAGTATCTCCAAAGTGTTTGCTTTGTACTTGTGTGTCTGTGTAGGTAAGATCCTGACACCCTCTCTCTTGCCTCGCTCCTTTATAAAATGTTGTAATGACAAAGTGTTCTACACCAGGCTCAGTATTTTAAGTGGTTGACACCATAATAACAGTTTAGATGACATCTGTAAACACCTGGCACAATGCAATACACAAAATGATCAGTTACTGTAGATCCTTTTACTTCTAGTTGGAATCTTTAGGCTGATCAGTTCCAAATCTGTTTCTGACCTTTCTGGATATGGACAGAAGTGTACATTCGTGCTGTTAGAGTACCTTCCTGATCACAGGTAGACTGTAAACTCTTGAGTGTTTTCCTTGTGATGTTTATCACAATGATTTATTCATAGCTAATGTTCTGTAAATGTTTACAAATTCAACATGGGTTTATTAACTATATATTACATGCAGTAAACACAAACAAAGCAAAGGATGCACAAAGGCATAGTCTATCTTTATATTGGGAAATATATTTAATTAGAGATTTAAATTTAAAATAAAATGATGTTGGCCCCCTGACAGGTAATAAAATATAGAATGGAAAACAAAGCAAAACAACCCAGAAAAATATTTTACTAAGATATTAGGTAAAAGTCTTACACTACAAAATATGTACAGATTTAATAGAAACATATATGGTTCATAACAGGGTTTTGCTTGAGAGTGGGAAGAAATAGTTTATACACAAAAAAGTAATGATAGGACGCTTTATGAAGAATATATAATTTTTAAGCAATTAAATGAGTACAGGTCAGGTATCTCCATAGTACATTTATTAAGTAAAAATTTTATTCAAGAAACATCATGTGATACAAAAAAAATTAGCATAAAAAGCTTGTAAGGCAAAGGCATTAAAAACAAAACAGATTCTAATCCTAACTTTTTACTTCCAAGTTGCTTTTTTTTCCTCATAATAAACTTATTTCAGAGCAATTTAGATCACAATTGAGAGGAAGGTGCTGACATTTCTGACCTGACCATAAACACATCCTCCTATACCATCAAGTGCTACCCCTGCACCAAGTACTACCTTTTTTACAATTGAGGTACCATATTGATCCATCTTTATTACCCAAGTCTGTAGTCATGTGGGGCTTCCACTTGTACTGTGCTTCTGTGGGTTTTGACAAATGTGTAATGGTGCATTTCTAGCTTTTCAGTACCATACTGAATACTTCTTGCATTCCCCATCCCCCAATACCTGGCAACCACTGATCTTTTTATTGTATCCATCACTTTGCCTTTCCCGAATGTCATGCAACAGTGCTGGTGAACCTTTATAGCTTGCGATGATAGAAGCAGCTGACATGGCCCATGTGCCATAGGTCCACCACCCCTGTCATGTGGCTTACTCAGAGTAGCTTTCCTCAGGAACACACACTTACGGTGCCTCCATGTCTTCTGGGACTTGACTGAGCATTTCTTCATTGCACTGAACAAGTCTCAGTTGTCTGATGTACCTCTGTATTCATCTATGCCTCTGCTGGAAGATATCCTGGGTGCTTCCACATTTCAGCAAGCAAGGCTGTTATGAGGAATATAAGGCTGTTCCAAGCTAGCTGTTTGTTTCCTGCCAGTCATTTAGTGTCTCTAGGGCTCAATTTCCTTATCTATAGAATTTATCTGATAATTTCTAAGAATTATTAGATTTGAAATTATTAGGTTATCTGGTTAAAAATAATAGAAGTTTGTTATACTGGTTGTGAATCAACTCAGATTTGCCTGAGTTCTGGATGACTTTATAAGTCAAAAAGGATTTCTAGTGGAAGGCAATCTGGTCCCATATTAAGTGTAATCTGTTCTTAGTTTTTTAAAATCAGATTCTTCTGTTTTGGGGGTATACTTAAACCAAAATGGAGTTTAAAACATAAGATTTTTAAAAAAAGATTATCATAGTAGATTAATTCATTAAAAAAAGCCAAATAAAACTATAGGAGTAACTCAGATGTCCAGTAGTATTAAAATATAAAATGTATGAGGACAGAAACCAGAGCTGTTTGTCCTGACTGATGCATACCTGGCACCTTACTTCAGTGTGGTGTCCTGCGGTAAGAGAATCTAGGAGAAGAGCTTTTACTGAACACACAAAGGTGGTGGGGGATGGCGTTCTGTTCTTTGCTGTTTTGTGTGTCTCATTGCCAAGCTCGGCTGTGCCAGCTGTTGCCTGCTAGCCTCTGTAGCTCCCCTTTTACTGATGCCAGTGTGGGGCTTAAACATGTGGTGCAGCAGCCATGATGTAAACTTCGCACTTGGAAAAGAGAATCAACGTGGTCATGAAGGAATTAACGTCACCGTGACCGTGTGTCCCAGATTTTTCCAAGAAAGTCTTGGCTTTTGTCTGATGTCTCGATGTGAATCTCAACATCATCTCCTCTCCTCTCTGAGGTGTCCCTGTTTGAACATAGGATAAGTCACCCTTTAGCTGAGGATCTTTCTGTTCAATGCTGTGCTGTGGTAAGGGAACATTTTCTTTTATTGCAATTCAATTTACTTTTGGCATTTATTTACCCTGAATGTGTTGTGTAGTGAGCTACAAAGGTCAATAACTCAGAATCTCTGCTACCAAAAAAGTTCACATCAAGCACTGCTTTTTCCTCTGTAGTTTGAAAAAGTGTAGCCTCACCAGTCAGAAGGGCTCCTAGCCCAGGCTCCTGCCCATCCACCTACAGAACTCCTTTCTGACCATCTATGGCTGTGTGCCTCCATCTCCCATGGTAGTGTTCCCATCCAAAAAGCCACATCCCACCACACTGCACTCAGTGTGGCTGAGATTATGTGATTCCTTGCCCAAATATATTTGAGCCTGTTTCCAGGGCCCACGTAGACCTCCTCTTCTAGATCCTCACAGAGTGTGTGCAGCCAGAGATTGGGGAAGATCACAGGCAGCAGCTTGGAGGCAGAGCTTACACATTCTGAAATTCTAGAATTTTAATTTTGCACCTGGTCTTTCAGGTAATTTTGGATGGCTGTTCCTCAAATCAGGAGAATAGAACATATTTTATGCAGTAGTTGATGACCTTGAATTGTGCCTTGTAGGTGTTTAATTTCCTTGAGATACAAGCTTTTTTTCCTACATATCTTTCAAAACTCCCTAAATACTAACTTTTTTTTTTTTTTGAAAGATAGCCTATTCAACAGGTGCTGGGAAAATTAGATAACTGTCTGCAGAAGATTGAAACGGAACCCATATCTCTCACCAAGTACTAAATTAAAATGAGTCAAAAATCTAAACATTAAAACAAAAACATTGAACTTACTGGGAGATAAAACAGGTAAAAAACATTTGAAGTCATAGGTATAGGAAACTATTTTCTAAACAGAATCCCAATTGTATAATATTTCTTGCACAGCAAGAATCAACAAATGGGATTACATCAAATTAGGCTTTCTGTATAGCAAAAATATCAGTTATTAGACTGAATAGACAACTCACGAATGGGAAAATTTTTTGCCAGCTGTTCCTCAGAGGACTAATACGTCCTCTGAATATATAAAGAACTCAATCAAATTAGACCACTGAAAATAAAGAGCCAGTCAAGAAATGGGCTGAAATGAACAGATACTCCATGGAGAAAGAAGTATAAATGGCCAGCATATATAGTAGAACCTTCCTTCACGAGCATAGTTCATTCTGGAAACATGCTTGTAATCCAAAGGACTGGTATATCAGAGAAAACTTCCCCATAAGAAATAATGGAAACTCAGATGGTTCACTCCACAACTCAAAGATATTCATATAAAAATGATTACAGTACTGTAATATAATAAGATAATAAAATAGAAACTATAAAAAATAAATTAACCTGCACTTTGAAAGCTTTTATGGCTGATATGAGGGAGATGAGAAGGGAAGGTTGTTGTGTAGGGCAATTTTCACAATCACTAACAGAATCACTGGTATCTGTTGGCTCAATGGAATCTTTCTTTCTGTGAAACTTCAACCAAAAAAAGCCTATCCAGTGACACTTGCTTTTTCCTGCTTTTGAGGATTTCATGGAATTATGACATTGCATTGTTTTGAGTGGATTCACGGCTCACACTGCTACAGCCTTATTCAAGTGGGGCTTTTCTACCAGATTTTGTATGGTTTCCCCCATTTTATACATCTTCCTAACCTCATTTGAGGTGAGGGCTTTCACCAGCTTTTTCTCTTCCTCTTACGCAGATGAGGTCTTCACCATAGCCTCTTGCTGTTGGGAGATGATCACCCACAATCCCACAGAGAGAGGGACAAATGGATAGATGGGGAGAAGGAGAAAAGGAACCATTGTGATCACGTAGCATTCGGTGTCATGTACGATTTGTATCACAAGACATTGCTAATTTATCAAGTTGAAATTTATTAGAAATATTTGCTCATCTTACAGAAAAAGTTACGTGCAATCCAAGGTTTTGTTGTATATTAAAAAATAGCCTACATCTCTGGCTGTTAATACCAAGATTCTGTTGTATACCAGAAAGAATAGCAATCATCAAGAAATCAAAAAGTAACAAATTGTGGAAGGGTGGGGTGAAAAAGGAACCTTCCTACATGGTTGGGGAGGGTGTAAAGTAGTACAACCATCATGAAGTCAGTATGGAGATTTCTCAGATAACTGAAATATAAATTCCTTATGACCCAGCTGTCCCCCTTTCTCATTATCTTCCCCAAAGCGCTTGAGACCTCATACTGTAATGATACATGCATACCATGTTTATAGCAGCACAACTCATCATTGCTGAATTCTGGGAGCAGAACAGATACCCATCAGCAGACGACTGGGTAAAGAAAGGGGTATGTGTACATAAGGGAGTTAACTCATCTGTAGAGAAGGTCACATTGGAGACATCTCTAGAAAATGGATGTACCTAGAAAATACAATGTTGAGTGAAATCAACCAGACTCACACGCTTAAATGCAGTATGATATCTCTCATTTGAGTGAGGTGAAGTAAAAAGAGAAAAATAAAGATGGGTAGGAGACAAGAGGATGGATGTCTTGCAGATAGGAAGGGGTCCAAGAGAACATGAGTGAGAGGGGGAGAGAAAGGGAAATGAGAAGAAGAAAGGCCTGCCACATACAGGAACCCAGCAGTGTTGGTGAATGTAAACATTCTGTGTCATAAACATGAGCTAAGATTAATAATACAACCAGAATGAAACTGAGCAAAGGGGAGTTAGAGGGGTAGGGAGGGAGAGGAGAGGAAGGCAGTGGGACTTAACAAAGAAACAAGTTGTATTAGATACATGTACCCACTCCTCAGAATGATTGTAAACTGTACTGCAAACTTGTGCTAGTAAATTCTTAAAAATTAGTTTTAATATTATTTTCTGTATTTGAACTTTTTATTTTAAAGAATAAAACCAAGTAAAATAAAACAGTATAAGTGATACAAGGTTTCAAAACAAGATAATAGGAAATCAACAATGGTTACCATAATGCCTCTTATTGTCTTCAAAATAGCTGCCCATACCATCAGACACAGGAAAATCAAACAAAACAGAACAGAATAGAGCTAATAAAAACAACACAATACAGGACTTCAAAACAAAATAATAGTAAATCCAAACTAGCTACCATAATATATCTTGTTATCCTCAAAATAGCTGCATGCCATCAGATATAACAAAATCAAACGAGACAAACAGAATAAAAGGAAACCAAACAAAACAATGAAAATGATACAAGATGTTTTAAAACAAGATAATAGGGAATTAACAAGGGCTACCACCTCAGAAGGAGATCCCCCATAGATGCCACACTGCGCACTGGTATCCTCTAAGTAGATGATCAGGTCGCCAGCTGTAGGCCTGCAGAGTCAGTGAGACAGAGTACTACAGGCATTAAGCTGTATTTACCTCAGTAGCTACTGTCTCAGTCTGCGTTTCTCCGGATCAGCCAGTCAGTCGCTCATGGGGTGGGTGGCACCTTGGCTCTTCTGTCTCCCAGCTGGCACAGCGGGAGGGGCTGGCGTCTGTCGTTCTTCTCGTGGCCTGCGCGTGGCACTGGCGCAGAGAAGTGGCAGGCTTCCTGTTCTCACTGTGGCCCACGAATGGCCTTCATATTTTGAAGTGACGCAGTTTGAAGAGGTAACGAGTTCTTCAAGGCAGGTTACTCGCAGCAGCAGTCGCCCACCCTGTCCTCACTGTTGGTGATATCTTCTGCCAGCTCTGTTGCACGATATTGTTGGTTCGCCCACCGCAGTCTTACTTGTTTTTATTAGTTCTGTCGCAGCAGTCTTACATCGATGTTCCTAAGTTTGCAGCTTAGGGTTTCTCCACTCCAGATGACCAGACTTCAGCACCTTCTTAACTACCATCATGCCCAGCGCGTGCACATGCCTGGCCAGTAGTGCCCTTCCCCAGTAACCAGCCTGTGATTTGCGGTCAGATGGAGATCTGGTGTTTTAAACTGAAGGCACATAGTGCACTGTTACTCCTTTTCCTTCCCCCACTGCTTTGTATTTTTCTTGTGTCCTTTCCTAGGGTATTGGCATCAGTGTTACTCTAGGTGTTCCGCTGTGTACATTGTTTCTTAGTGTGTGTACACGTGTGTTCTACGATTTTGACAGAGCCTCACAGGCCTTCAGGGGTTCACTAATCTGAGCGGCCATTCCAGGTCCACTGGGCCCTCAGTGCTCTCACTGAGACCTGTTTGTCCTCGACAGAGCAGTTGGTGGATGCAGCAGATACAGTCGCTGTTGTGTTTAAAGGGTTTATTTGAGCAAACTAGGAAAGTATCGCTAGGTCTCTTTTATGTGTTGTGATGAAGGGAAATTTTAGTGTAAAACTAAAGAATATATTGTATTAACTGTTTTTGTTTAGAGCATGTCCAAAGCTGCATTGTACTCTGTTTTCACAGGCTCTGCGTATTAGAGAGGTCTGTAATTGCCCACCGCTTTCTGGACCAGATCCTCGATTACTATTCAAACTGAGCATGAAGAATTTTCGTCAAGAATTGGACAAAGAAGACCGAAATACCACTGTTAAGAAACAGAAAATGGATCCTCTTTCCACTCAAAAACAGGAGCAAATACCATTAACATACATAGTTGAGAAGCAAACTGGGAGTTGAATTAAAATTTATGAGACTTAGAATATGTAAAAAATACAGTAATCTTTACCATTTTTATGTTACTTTTTAAAAAATGATGTTTGAAATAAAAAATGGATGTTCGGGGTTAAATCATGTTTATTACAGATACTGAATTATCTAAATTCTTCTAAGTATTTTTCATGAAATATTGATGTATTTTAATCTATTTTAAATATCTTCAGTGAGGAAAATGTCACAGAATAAATTTGTGTTACATGCTTTTACTCCCTCACGCTTTTCTGATTTGGAAGGGAGGCCCCTTGTGGAGGGGAAAGCTGAAGGTGCAGATTGTTGGTGTGGAGGGCTCCCGCCGAGCGGATGCCGCCGCCAGCCCGCTGCTGATGGGGAAGCGGGAGGCTGGCAGTCTGTTCGCAGGAAATGGCCTGCACTGGGGGAGGGTTATGTGGACACTGGCGCCTTGGGAGACAGGGCTTCCTGGTCTTCATCCGTGGATGAGGGAGGGGAGGGCTGTCAGCAGAAGTGGAAGAAACCGTTTTCGTGGAGAGGCACAAGTGGCCCGGGTGACGGAGCACGCAGTAGGATGGGCAGGAAGATCATCTTGATGATGTTGCAGTTGTTTCTTAGGCCGGAACAGAACTCGCGTCATTGAGCTCCTCACTAGTGCCGCAGTGCGGGAGTGGCTGGCCTTGTCGGGACAGCCACTCTGCTCACTGAGTGCTCCATCAGGAGGGTAGGGCAGACCCCTGCCCCCAAGGCCATCTCCTCAGCTGGCGGACATCAAGAAGGTGCCAGACAAGACAGCGGAGGAGCAGCCTTCATTACCAGAAATGAATGTGCTGTGTAGACATGGAAGTAAGCTTTGGTACCGTAAGTTTCCATTTTGTACCATCAAACTGGTGATTAAGTTAGGACGAGTCCTAAAAGGAACATTTTTCTTGTAACATTTATATTAAATAAATACTTTCTCACAGAATTAAGAGGGGAAGAAACCATTTACTAGATGTGTCCAATGACCTGAGCCTCATTTATTACCTTTATTCTACAGCCTTAGGAAATATCTTTTCTCGTTACACCGAGAAACAGGCGTTGGAGCGGGTAAGTTCTATACCCAGTGTCTCCTAGAAAAGGCAAAGCTGTACCTCTGAGTTCTCTCCTGCCCATCTCCCACAACTGTGGGGTATCTAAGACTAAATGGTGACAAGGAACAGTCATTCTCAGTTTGTTAGCTTCCTGTGGATGCTGTCGGTCCAGGTAAGCGTCTTGGAACTGCAAAGTCAGAGCGCGCTTGTGCTGGCTGTGGGATGACTGTCCAGGTCGTTCTTTCTCAGACCCTCTGCCAAAATCTAAGTGAGAAGCCTGGGGCGAGGCTGAGTAGGAGAGTGGGCGCTCTGGCCTGTGGAAGCCCATAAAGTCTACGTGCAGTTTGCTTAGATAAAACATTTACCAGGTTGTTGGGAAGACAAATTCAGACATGTTGTTTTTCATGGCTTATTTCATATGTGTATAAGGTAATGCTTGACGTGCACAGAAGACAACACTTACAAGGGAGAGGTTCACAGGAACCATTTTCTGTTCTGTCATTCTTTACCCTTCTGGTGATACGAAGTTTATAAGAGGCTGTGTATAACATGTAAAGACATTTGGAGAATGTCGCTTAGAGCTAACCAGTAAAACACTGATTTCCCTGCAGATTTCCTAAGAAAATAACATGTGGAACCCCTGATCTGTTATTCTTCTCTCTCATTGTCACATCTAATTGTGTTGTTCAGACTTCTTAGAAAACATATACTACTTGACATACGTTAGAGCAAAGGTAACAGAGAAATAATATATTCATAGCACGTATGTAAAAGGTGTTTTTTAATCAAATAAAAAAGTTACATTCTGGCTCAGGGTTCTAAGAGCAACAGTTTGAATGGAAGCTGTGTACTTTCAAGTATTACATGAGTCGTGCTGCATTTAGCTGTAGAACTTCTGTTGTTTCTTACTCTGCTCAGCCTATGCAATGTAGATGTTAATTGGTTAGTCAGGTACTAGGAGCAGGAGACTACTACATTTAAGTCATAAACTTAACGTCTTAGTCTGGGTAGAGACCTTATCCTCTGAAACTAAAAGGGTATGTGTAGCTGGACATAGTGGCCTGTGCCTGTAGTCCCAGCCACTGTGCACTGGAGTATTACAAGTTTGAGGCCAACCAGGGCAACTTAGTATGATATCTTGGCTCTCAACAAACAAACAAACAAACAAACAAACAACAAAAAAGAGCTAAGATGTAGCTCAGTGGTAAAGTTCGCTAGATTCACGACCCAGTCACACGCACACACAAGCACACAATGTGTATATTTACCTCTGTGTGTCTAATACCTCATAATAGTGATTTGCACATTATAGGCATTCAGTTAATATTTTATTTACCAGCAGCACTTATCCTCTGGTCAAAGGATTAAGAAAAAGGAATCATACCTTGTGAAATCTCTGCCTCATGGTAGTTGTGAGACCCTAGATAAGTTACCTAAACTCTCTCATTTCTAGATCTGTGATAACGAGCCCTCATAGGTTGATGTGATGATTGTACTCATTTCGTCATCACAGTTCTTGTAGAGCTCCAAATGTGGTCACCATTTTTACTGGATTCTTCTTTTTTTTTTCTTTTTCTTTTTTTGTGCCGGAGATCGAACTCTAAACCTCATGCTTGCTAGGCAGGCGCTTATGGCACTGAACTAAATCCCCAGCCCCTTGAAGGCTTGTTTTGTACTGAGCCCCACACTACGCTTGAACCTTAGTGCAGCCCTGTACGCAGAGATTACACTGCCCCTCACTGTAGATCTGCAAGCTGACTACAGGGCCGATGCGATGTCCTCAAGGTTAAGCTACGGAAAGACCTGGAGTGAACATTACCCCTAAGAACAGGAAAACTACCTCACAATCACGGATACCCATTTCCTTACCTAACAGGAAAACCCATGGCCACAGTTTAATTCCGAGATCATGGCGCCATAGACGGTGTGCTTTTCCTCTGCAGTCTCTCTTCTCCGTCACTGCACACTGCACCCTGGTGATGGTGAGGTGACTGCTGGCAGCTCCACGCCTACCTGGGTGGAGGGGAAGAGTGATTGTCCTCACTCCTGCTGCCCACTGCCACAGGGAGCAGGACTGATGGTCCTGACTGACCTGGACCTGTCAGCGCCCAACCCCAGAGTTGAGGAGGGCAACATTCACCACCCAGAATGGCATTGCACTGTGGGGTGTGCAACCTGTTGAGGTGGCAGGGCCAGAATTAAAGCCTGTAATGGTTAACCTCTTTCAGCAGGGAAGAAACGAAAATTCCTTCAAAGTTTGATCTGAAATAATATCCCACTAAAACAATGTAGTTTCGCATTGGTACTCATATATTTGCTTAATATGTTACTATGTTTATCATACAAATTATATCCTCAAAACCAGCCTATAAGATTGAAAGACAAATGGCATTACTTACTGGGAGGAGGAAGAACCAAAGTGTGGAGGAATTAGATTATCCAGGTGTGCACTTCGGTTAGTGGCTGATGGGGAGCTGGGTCTACAGGGTCCCTGCTTTGAAACCCAGCGTTCTTTCTGCAGCACCGCATTCTTTGGAGAAGAGGATTTACCTTTGTTCTTTATCCAGAAACCAGAGCTTAGAGACGTTAAGCAGTGTGCTCCCCGTGTTACTTAGCTCCAAGTGGGAGAACTGCCATTCAGATCTTCTGATTCTGCACTTCTCATCTGCTTGTGCCTCTTCGGGTGGCAGATCTCAGGAAGGCAGTGAGGATGGAAACTTCACTGCCTTACGAGCAGCAGGGCTTGTTTCCCCTTGTTTAGAGTGAATGCTCTGACTGATGGTAAAAAATACACATTTTAAGCATATTTATATCTACAAAAGGTAAAATTAATCACTTCCTAACTTGTGCTTAGTTGGGCCTACGGAGTTCTTTAGTCTGGTGAGAAATGGCCCTGTTCACCTCTGGAAGAAAACCTCAGCTCCACTCAGGCCCCCTTACTCCCTTCAGAAGCAGCCAGTCTTTGATCCCGAATTGCCAGGTACTCCTGCTGCTACCTGGCCTGCGTGTGAGGAGCCGCAGACCTCAGCTCTGGCCTGGAGAGCTGAGTGGAGACTGCGGGGCAGAGCAGAGTCTCAGCGTGGCCTCACGCTGGCACTCAGGACCTCTAATGTCAGCAAAACCAGGCACCCCTGAGTGTTATGTGTCCTCTGGCATCACCAGAACTCAGCTCAAAGAACAGAAATTTGTGGTTTTAATTTGCTTGAGTGGCCTAGTTATGTGAGAGAAAAATGCAAAACTTTTTGTAGGTTCTTGGAAATAAAGCAGAGCTGGCAGATCATTTCTTCTTTTCAGAAAATAAAAGAAATTAAAATTTACATATATTAATTTTGACCAACAGACCTAATGTGTAACCATGTTTTTGTAGGTTAGAGATAATACTTGAGAACTCTGTGGTTCTATACTTAAGGATATATTTTCTAAATCACTTTGTTATTGCATAGAAGCAACTTAACATTTTCCACACTATTGTGACATTATTGGGGCTATGAGATAACCAAGGACAACATCACGGGTCTTTTTTTCTCTTTGGGAAAATGGGATAGTGACATTTCCTCTACTCAGTTCCCAGGATTATTACAGGGTTTAAATATAGTAACATGTATATGCTTCGTACTGCATCCTGTGCTGATTCGTACATGGTAGCGTTATTAGTTAGGGCATGGTCGGAGGGCAGCCATTTACCTGATGTGTCACAACTCAGAACCCATGGTGATCCGACCTTGTCTGGAGAGTGCTCCAGGAGGAACTCCCATCATCCCTGCATTTCAGTGCTTCAACCAAGAGAAACAGGGCCAGTCTTCTCCTGGAGTCACCAGTGCAGTGTCTACCTGATGGGCCAGGAGAAGGAAAACTGGAATCTGTTGAGCCCTGCTAAGGTCTGGACCCTACAGCCTTTCTCTCCTTTTCATGCTCACAGCCACTGTAGGCCATGGGCTGTTCCTTGAACTTCCAGGTGACACAGTGAGCCCTTGCAGGACCATTGTCATTTGACTGAGGTCACACAGATAGCTCATGTCCTTGAGACCTGGATGCTTTAACTGTAACACTTGTCCCCTCACATACAGGAAATGGGCACAGTCGCAGCACAGCAAGGGAAATACTTGGGGCCTTTACTTTGGAGCTCAGAGCTTTTCTCCTGCTCCCTAATCCCTGAAATTTTCCATTAACTTCATCTCTCAACAGCATCTGCAATGGCAAGCAGTTGACTGAAAATTATTCCAGAAAATGACTCAGCAGCCCTCAGAGACAGTGTTAGCACATAATACTGCCCCATGAGTTCAAGAAAACAGGGACACAGATCTGCAAATGGGAAGGGGGCCAAGAGATGGGAGGGGAGGGAGAAAAAGTACATAAAAGGAAGGAAGATGTGTACTTGTACCAACTCCCTGAGATGAGTGTGATCATTATGGTCTTGTTTTTTGGTACCAGAGATCAAACTCATGACCTCATACTTGCCAGGCAGGTGCTTATGTCATTGAGCTAAATTCCCAGCTCCAAGTGGTGATCATTATGTGCTGCAAACCTGTACCAATAAAAGTAAAAATTTAGAAAAGATGTTGGTCATGGTACTACTAAAAAGATTGAAAGAATTAAAGAATATATGAATAAGGGCAAGCAGGCAAGCAATAGTAGTTATCTGAATGTTCGAGATAGATTTTGGGCGAACTTTGCCTACTAAAAACACGAGACCCTCACCATGTACCCGGGGCTCTCTCCACATCACCTTCCTCCGTGTCCAGAGGTCCGTGAGCTCCCACTCTACCTGCAAGCCCTTGAGTGATGGTGTGGAAAAAGTCCACCAGTTGTGTACCCATTATCATCTGCTTTATTTTTCTCTGCAGTACATCTGCCCCACTGTATCCATAGACCTGTTTGACCGTAACGACCACCAGAAGCCATCTGGGCCGAGCTTTGACTTGAGCTAACCACAATGAAGTAACTCTTCCTCTCAGGAGAACTATCCTAGGAAAAAAGAAGATGTGGGTTCAGGTCCTGCCTTGTTTTCAGCTGTGTATTGACCAAGTCACCTTGTCTCTCATGTGTGTGAGGTTGTCCTCATATGTGTGATGCTTGATATCAAGAACACTGGTTTTGGACCAGGAACTTAGCTCAGTGGCGCAAGCACTTTCCTGCTCAAGTGGAAGGTTGTGAGTTTGATCCTTGGTACCAAAAACAAAACAAAACAAAACAAAACAAAATTGGTTTGGTTTTATAAATGGACTATTCTTGTCTGCATGCAATAATTTAGAGTTTTTCCACTGGTATTTAAGAGATAAATATAAAGATGGGATCAAAAATCCTCTTACAGGTTAAAAATAAAAACACACAGGTTCTCAATCTCAGCGTGCCTGTCTGTCTGAACCTCCATTGCTCTGACAGGAGTGTAAATCACAGCCTCATTCTTGCTACCTCTGGAGTCCAATTTGGATCTAAACAAGTAAGTTAATTTCACTTACAATTGGGGGACTCACCCAGGGAATTCCGTCCCTGCATGCAGCAGGTCCTGGGGGAGAAGGAGATGCATCCCACCTCATTTTGGAGTGGATTTTCCGTCTCTGCACAGAAGCCATAGAACACTCAAAAGGTCAGCAAAAATGGACACACAGAGAGGTAAACAGACATTTCAAGTAACCAAATAACCTTCTGCACAAGCCAAATAGAGAATTAAACTATAAATACTACCTTAAATATAAATATAAATATAAATATAAATATAATCGGAAAGTTGCTCTCAGAGTACACATAAAGCCTCAACTGGAGGAAAACTCAGCCTTGAGGACCAACCAAATATAGCAAACAAGTAATCTAAGCCTAGGAAAGCAAAAATAAGAGATAGAAATTCTTCCTGGAACTTTGCCTAATTGGTCTGCTGGACATAAATGCCATTTCCTAAATTTACAAGAGCCAATCTTAGCTAATAGATAAATTTACTTTTGGTTTCCAGCTTAAGTTGGTATTTTGTTTAATTGATGTGCTTAAAACATTTCTTGTGCTTTGTAAATTCTTAGACTAAATTATAGAGTTAATTTGTTCTACTGCCTCAGTAGAGAGAAAGCACTTTTTAAGTTCAGTTGAAAATTTATTGGTGACCAGTCAAATTCACAGTATAACAACCTGAGAACTCAGAAAAAGAGGCAGAAGAACAGAGGCACTTTAAAATCCAAGTAGCAGCAGCAAGTAGGACAGAAAAGAGAGTATGAGAGAAAGCTTTAAATAGATAGATGTATTTTTGTTGTTAGGATTTTGTAACGTAAGATTTGCTCTACCAAGATAGGAAAACAGAAAGAGAGACAGACTGAGGCAGAGATAGAGACAGTAACAGAGACAGACTGAGAAAGTGAAGCAAAAACTAGAAGGTTCAGGTAGGTCAAAAACAGATATTTGCAGGATGCAGCCTATAGAAAGCAAATATATGCGATTTGTCATTTTAAGCTTTGCCCTTGTTGGTTTGATGGATTCCAAGTTACCCCTTCTAAGATCTCCTTGTTCAAAGAAGATTAGGGGGCTATAACCCTGACTCTCATCAGTCATTCCTCCCCAGGTCCCAACTCTCCTCTCCAAGTTAATCAGTCCTTTCAGACAAAGGCTGTAACTCTCATTTCTAAGCTAAGTACTACATATGAGCTTTTTTGCACAACTAGCTGAGACACCTAAATTCATCAGTAACAAAACACAAGACAAAGTTGCCTCTCTGGGCACTTCGAGTCTAGTTCGTGATGTTCATTATTGCTGGTTTCATGGTGTATTACACATACTTATGTTTCCCAAATGTACATGTCTTCACAGATGTGAAACTGAGGAATATCTTATCATACTAGTGGCTTCCAGGCTAAAATTATTTATAGTAGTAACCTTTTAAACTCAAATATCTGACTTCCCCTTACTTGTGTTCCAGCTATTGGTGATCAAATATAAATGCTAATCCAACATAGGATAGCCAACCAAAGTTTTCAAGGGTTAAGCTTATATAATTGTTTTGTGTGTGTGTGTGTATATATATATATATATATATATATATATAATCTATCTCTATATATCTAGCATCTATACCAATGCTCACACACTGTACTGCCCAATGTCATATAAAATATATCTATAGACAAATATATTCTTAGATGACATCCCATTAAAAATAAATTTAATAAGACTTTCCCTATTTGCATTAGTCCAACTGTTTTTGACCTACCTGAAAATTTCTTCATGTCATTTTTATAATGATGTCATGATCGTTATGCTAATATGTTATGTTGCCTTTGCTCTCCAGTTCTATCTATAAAGCTTATAATTGTTATCTGTTACAGTTCTACAGAGATTCAACTTCTATGACAAACATGATTGATGAAAAGTAGCAGTTCCCTAAGCAGCCCTTCAAGATTGTCACTGATTCCACTTATGTCGTGAGAGCCCTATAGGCTTTTAAAATTGTCCTTATTCATAACAGTAATGATGAAATCCTCTTTCATCATATATTTAGACACCTAAAGAACTGATTAGACATCGTGCTGCAACTTTTTCTGTTACTGACAAGTGCTCTCACCCTGATCTCTCTGGCCCCTTAGTGGCAGGGAACACTCAGGCTGTTACACTGGTCACGCTTTCCACCTCTTTGGATGAGGCTCTTGCTTCATGTCAATTTTCTCACCAAAGCACTAAAGCACTCTTCCATTCTTTTAATATTACACATAAACAGTCCTAAGAAATTATTTGCACCTCCCTTGATGGCTGAAAACAGATGCAATCTGCTACTTACATAGGTGTCAATCCCCATGGTTTAAAAAGTAATAAAATTTGACAAATGAGCTAACTCGTCATAATCCTTTTGTTAAACATATTTCTACAGATATATATATATATATATATATATATATATATATATATATTCCTCTTTATGATTCACTTCAGGCTTTCATTTAGCTCTGCCATATTAGCCATGTCACATGTATCCCTTATAACTCTACAGGTCGGACAATATTAAAAGGAGCTAATGGGCTCTGTAAGATCCAATGAATAAAATAAAAAAGCGAGTATGATGGAGAAACACATTCCACAAGAACAAGTATCTAAGGCATTATTAGCTGTACATTTTATTTTTTTATGTAAGAGAAAAAAAGACACAGAAAAGAAAAACAAAAAGCAAAAGAGGTCAACAAACCCAAAACAATCACAGTATAGATTTTCAAAACAAGATGATAGGAATTTAACAATGTTGTAGTATTGCATTCTGTTACCTTCAAAAGTGTTGCTTAGATTACGAGATAGAGACATGCAAAATAGATCTAATCATATGAGTATTAACTGTTCTTTTCCACGAACAAATAGAATTAGTAATATAGTCATCTTACCTATCTTAAGGTATACACACACACACACACACACACACATTTATGTCTTCTTTTCCCCTTCCTTCTTTTCTCCTTTCCCCTATCCCAGTTACTTTTCCCCTTTGAACAGTTTCTTACCCTTATGCAATATTTACTGTAGATTTTGGATCTTATTTGCTCTTTCAGTTTTTTATACTAGGGAGACAATATACGGTATTTACACATGAGGTTGATTTATTTCACTTATGAGCATGGCCTCAAGTTGCATCTATTACCTAAAAAGCCTCAAATTTATCCTTCTTTATGACTGAGCAGTACTCCATTGTATAAAATACACCTTTTTTAAATCCATTCCTCAGTTGATGGGCACTTAGGTTGTTTCCAAGATCTAGCTATTACAAACTGTGCTGCTGTAAACATGGGTGCACATATATTACTGTGGTATCCCAGGAGCAGGATAACTGGGTCAAATGGAACAATTAATCCATCTTTTTGAGGAACCTCCACACTTATTTCCACAGTGGTTGCACCAGCCTACACTCCCACCAACAGTAGAAAATAAGTTCCTTTTCCCCACAGCCCCTCCAGCATTTGTTTTTGGTTGATTTCTTGATATTGGTCAATGAATCTCAATGTTGTTATAATTTGCATTTTTTGAATGACCAATGATGCTGAACATTTTTTAATATATTTATTTTACATTTATATTTCTTCATCTGAGAAGTATATATTCATCTCAGATGCCCATTTTTGGATTGGGTCTTTGAATTTTGGGGGCCTAATCTTTTTTAATTCTTTTTAAGTTCTAGAGAGAAGTCCTTTGAGGGACAGTTGGTTAAGATATTTTCCCAGTATGTGGTTATTCGTTTCACTCTGTTGGAGATTTCTTTTGACATGAAAAAACTTTTTAATAAGAGGAGATCCCAGTTGTTGATTCTGGGAAGTATTTCCCATGCAGTTTGATTTTTGTTCATGAACTCTCTGCCTACCCCTATGTCTTCAAAATTTCTACCTACTTAGTGTTCCAGTAGATTTAGTGTTTCTGTTTTAATATTTAGATCTTTGATCCATTTTGACTTTAGTTTAGTGCATGGTGATAGACATGGGTCTAGTTTTAGTTTTTGGCATATGGAAAGCATGTTTTTCCAGCATCACCTATTAAAGAGGCTATCTTTTCTTCCAGTGAGCATGTTTAGCACCTTTGTCAAAGATAAGGCGGCTGAGTGTGTTTGTAGTTGTGGCTATTACATTGATCTTCAGTTCTGTTTTTATTCCAGTGCCATGCTGATTTTATCACAGTATCTTTGTAGTATAATTTTAAGTTGGCAATTGTGATGCCTCCTGACTTGCTTTGTTGCCCAGAATTACCTTTGCTATTCTAGATCTCTTCTGGTTCCAGATGAATTTTAGGAAAGACTTCTCTAGATTCGTGAGGTATGTAAATGATATTTTGATTGGAATTGCATTAAATCTGTGTAATGATATTGGGAGAATGGCCATTTTCACAATGTTTGTTCTTCCTCCAGAAACAAGGAATAGCTTTCCATTTTCTGACATCCTCTTCGATTTCTTTTTTTAAAGTACTATAATTTTCAATGTATAGAACTTTTAAAAAAATTTTTGTTTAAAGAGAAAAAAAAACAGAATAAAGGGTAGCAACAATATAGAATTCCAAGGAAAAAAGGAAAAGAGCAACAACAAAAAATAAACTAAGAAATTATTAGTTGACAAATTACATACTGACTTCTTGGAAATAGTTGTTCAAATTACAAAGTTAAAACATGTAAACTAGACATTCAAACAGTGAGACTGTTAACAGTTCTGCTCCATGATCTGACAAAAACAGCAATATAGTCATCCATCTTACCCACTCAGATATACATGCAATTATATCAAAAGGGTGAAATTAAACACAACACAACAGAACAAAGCGGGTCATAGGAAAGCAATGTAAGAGACATAAATTTCAAAGCTAGACAATCGGAGATATTCACTCTCTATCATATTGACTCTTGTTTTCTTCCAAATAGTTGTCCATATTGTCACATACAGGGAATTCACATGAAACAACATAATATGGAATTGATCTGAGCAGGATGAGGAAGGCATTTCAGGTCTTCAAGACCAGACATTAGGCAAACCAAGAATGGCTGTCATAGTGTCTCTCATTCTCTTCAAAACAGCTGTCCATACTTTCATGTGTGTTGAACTTAAACAAAACAAAACAAGCTAAAATCACTTTGAACAAAGAATGATAGTTTTGCTGGATTTCACATCATGACATTATGGAATCAGCACTGGGTACTGTAGTGTCTCTTTTTCTTCAAAGTAGTTGTTCATTTCAACATGTGTTATATAGTTGGTTCTCATAAACTGTTTATAAGCTCTACACATGCATACGTCTCTATGTGTATATCTATCCTTTCTGTATTAGAGGTAAAAACAAAACAAAGCAAGATAAAACAAAACAATTCCTAGAAAAGCATGAAGCAAAAAGTCATATAAAACCACAATACAAGGTGATCTACAATGGTTACCATGGTGTCTCCACAGAGTATAACAACATTAATAAAAATGAAGCATTGGAGACATTATAAGACTTCAAAAGCAAGTAATAATCAAACCAGAGTGGGTATCTTAGTGAATCTTGTCATCTTCAGTGTAGTTGCCTATACTCTTAGACATGATGCTATCAATCATAACAGATTTAAATAAAATCAGTCAATACAAAACAGCAATCTAACAAACCAGATTCAAATAAGATCAGTCATAATAAGACAGTATAAGTTATACATGGCTTCAGATTAAGTTGATAAGAAATTAAGGATGATTACCACAATATGTCTTCTTATTTTTGGGATACTGACCGTGTTCTCAAGTCTAGTGTAAGTAGACAAACTGAATAGCATGTAATCCACCTAAGCAGAGTGATGAGAATAATGTAGATTTTAAATCTTGTTACCCAATTAACAATATCCTCTGCCTTCCTTTTTTAGATAATTCCTCCCCTTTCACTCCCATAGGGTGCACTGCTTGTTTTGAGTCCCACTGCCTCCCTATATAGAGCCTCTCAATGGACCCTATCTCCTGGTCTACTCTGCTTGTGTTTCTCTCTGTTCATATTTCAAGGCCGTCTATACTGGAGATTACAGCCAATCTTCTCTGCCTTATTTCTGCTATTCTGTTTTTCTGCCATTGGTTGTTTATTTTTCTGTTCCACTCCACTGTCTGCCCCATTCACTGAGGCCTCTCTGCCACTGTTCCTGTAATGCTCGTATTCTTTTTCTCTCTCTCTAAAATGTCCTTCAGTATTTTTTGTAGGGTTGGACTGGTGGTCACAAATTCTCCAAGTTCCTCTTTGTCATGGAAGCATCTTGCTTCTCCATTAATTTCTAGAGAGAGTTTTGCAGGATACATCAATCTGGGCTGGAGGTTGTTCTCCTTCAGGGCTTCAATTACTTCACTCCAAGCTCTTCTTGACTTAATGGTCTGTGTCGAGAAGTCTGCTGTGATTTTGATGGGCTTTCCTTTATAGGTGATCTGTTTCTTTTCTCTGATGGCTTTTAATATTCTGTTCTTATATTGAATTTCTGGGATCTTGATTATTATGTGTCTAGGTGTAGCTCTGTTTTGGTTGTAGGTGGCTGGAGTTCTGTATGCTTCATACATCTGCATATCATTTCCTTTTTCTATGTTTGGGAAGTTTTCCTTAATTTCTGTGAATAGCCTTTGCAATTCCTCTGTTTTGACTCCTGCTTCTTCATTCACATGCTTTATTCTTAAGTTACAGATCCTCTTGTCATCCTCTAGCCTTCCAATTGTTACTGCCTGCTTCCTTGTTATTTTTAAGAGATCTTGCCTTTCATGATCACACATTGCAAGCCTGTGTTCAATTTTTGATAGTTTACCTTTGGTTTCTTTCAAGCAGTTTTGCCAACTTTCTATGGAGTCTTTATTTTCCTGGTAATCTCTTTGAATCTGCTTCATGAATTCTAGGTTCGCTTTATATTCTTCAGTGAACATTTCTCTCCTTTTGTGTTCCTCCATTCTTCTGTCTGTGTCTTCTTGAGAGGTGCCCAGCCTTTCTTTATTAATTTACTTATCTCTTGTTTAATTTGGATTAATATTTCAGTTTTTATCTCATTTACGAGGTCCTGAAGATATCTCTTTATGTCCGCTGATGCTATGTTTGATGTTGCATGTTTGCTGCCCTCAGTCTCTTTTGTATTTACCTCTCCTGGATCAATACTCCCAGGGTTGGGGGCTGGGAGTTTTTTCTTATTTCTGTGTCTCATCATGTTTTTGGTTCCTTCCATACAAGTGTATAGTGCAATTCCCAGCCCCTTTTCTTCTTGGTTAAAGTTCCTCTAGAGCAACGCAGGCTAGGGGCTTCTGCCCTCTGCAGTCTGCTATCAGAGATTAAAGTTCAAGCACGGGCAGTGTGTGCTGGCTCCTCCCCTCCGGGACAGTCAACCTTTGTGGGCCTTCACCGCATCACTGTGTGCCGTGCTCAGGGAATTAGTTTGTAGCGACCCACTGGTTCCCGGCCAGGGGTACGACCCAGTCCAAGCAGATCCCACCAATCCACTTGGCGAGGGGAGCAAACAACTGAAGTCACTTCCTTATGGAGTTAGGGCTGTCCTGCCCAAATCCAACATGTCATCCAGTCAGTTGCCCCTTTCCCGTGGGAGCGTCTTATTCCCATCAGTCACTGCATGTTGATGCCGGTCCCTGAGAACTGCTGGGCTCCCTGACCTCTGACCTCAGCAGGGCTGCAGGGAATTCACGGTGCCTCTGGGTGGGTCATGTGCAGGGCAGGTTCCCGATGAGCCGCACACAGGGCTGTTCAGCTCCACGCTTGGGCTGCTCAAGCCAGTCTCATCAGCACGGTGGGTCAGGTTGGTCTCGGGCAGGAATTCAGGATGCTTGGCACCATAATTGCCAATCTTAGCTTCTCTAATGGTAGCCACAGGACCTTATATTTGAGCAGTTTTTTTCACTTTAGTTTCTTCCTGGGTTGCGAGAGTCCATCTCCCTCTGTTTGCATCTCTCCAAGGTGTTCTATTCTGGCCTTTGAGCTGTCTCTCTCAGAGAGGATCCATATCCTGCTACCTACCAGTCCACCATCTTTGGAAACTCAATGTATAGAACTTTTAATTCCCAAGTATTTCATTTTTTTGGGGGGTGCTATTGTGAAGTGTGTGATTTCCCTTATTTCTTTCTTAGTAAGCTTATTGTGTACAAGAATGCTATTAATTTTTAAGTGTTTATTTTGTATCCAGCTACATTACTGAATTTGGTTATTACATCTAGAAGTCTTTCAACGGAGTTTTGGGAGTCTTCTATGTAGAGTATAATATCATCTGCAAATAATGATCATTTAACTTCTTCTTTTCTATCCTTATTCCTTTTATTTTTCTATCTTATCTAATTGCTGTAGCTAATGTTTCCAAAACTATATTGAGTAGCAGTGGTAATAATGGACGTCCTTGTATTGTGCCTGATTTTAGGTTGAAAGTTTTCAGTTTTTGTCCATTTAGGAAGATGTTGGCTGTTGTTTTATCATATAGGCTTTTATCAGATTTAAATAAAGACCATCTATTCCAATTTTTTATAGAGTTCTTATCATGAATGAGTGTTGGATTTTGTCAAAAGCTTTTTTTTTTGCATCTATTGAGATGATCATGTAATTCTTGTCTTTGGCTCTATTGATATGGTGTATTACCTTTATTCATTTGCATATGCTAAACCATCCCTGCATTTCTGGGATGAATCCCACTTGTTTGTGGTGTTTTATCTTCTTAATTTTGCTGCATTCTACTTGCCAGTATTTTATTGAGCATTTTTGCATCTATATTCATTAGGGAGATTGGCCTGTAAATTTCTTTTTTGGTTTGTTCTTTCTCTGGTTTTGGTATTAGGGTAATACTTGCTTCCAGGAATGAATTAGGGAGACTTGCTTCACTTTCAGTTTCATTGAAAAGGTTGAGGAATGTTGGTATTGTCTTCCCTGAATTTCTTGTAGAATTCAGTAGTGAATCCATCAGGAGCTGGGCTTTTCTTTTTTGTAAGGTTCTAATTACATTTTTAATTTCATTATTTGAAATTGGGTTGTTCAGAAGTTTTACATCTTCTTGATCCAGCTTTGGTAATTCATGTTTGTAGGAATATATCTGTTTCTTGTGTGTTACCAAAACTATGACAGTAAAGGTTTTTGAAGTAAGTATTGATGATCTGTATTTCCACAGGATCTGTAGTGAGTTTACCCTTTTCATTTCCTATTGTGTGGATTTGAGTTTTTTCTTTCCTCTTTTTGATAAGGTTGGCTAGGGGTTTATCAATTTTATTTATTCTCTCAAAGAACAAACTCTTCAATTCATTAATTCTTTGTATTATTTTCTTAGTTTCAACTGCACTGATTTCTATTCTGATCTTTATAATTTCTTCCTTTCTTTGGGTTTTAGTTTTGATCTGCTCTTCTTTGTCTAGAAGTTTGAGGTGCAGCATTAAGTTGTTTGTGTTCATTCCATTTTCCTGATGTGGGAGTTTACAACTATATATATTTTTCTCTGAAGACTGCTTTCAGTATGTTCTACAGGTTCTGGTAAGTTGTATTTGCATTTTCATTTGATTAAAGACATTGTTGAATTTCTTCTGTGATTCATTAGTTATTTAGGAGAGTGTTATTTGATTTCTATATGTTTATGGGATTCTTGTGGATTATTTGTTATTAATTTCCAATTTTATTTTGCTATTTTCAGATAATGAGCATTGAGTTATTTCAATTTCTTTGCATTTACTTAAGCATGTTCTGTGGGTTGGTATATGGTCCATTTTAGAGAATGAACCATATGCAGCTGAGTAGAAGGTGTATTCTGATGTTGTTGGGTGGAACACTCGGTGTACATCTACTAGGTCCATTTGTTCACAAGCTTGATTTAATTCTGTTATTATTATTATTTTCTTTTTTGCTGATTTTTTGCTTGGTTGATCTGTCTCTTTGTGACAGTGGGGTGTTAATTTCCCCCATTATAACAGAATTATTTATTTGATTTTTCATGTCTGTTAAGATTTGTCTTACATAGTTGGGTGCTCCCATATTTGATGCATATCTATTTGTGATTGTAATCTCTTGTTCTTTAAGTTTTCCCCTAATAAGTATGTGGTGATCTTCTTTGTCTCTTTTGATCATTCTTGGTTTGAAGTTCCACAAATAGAATAGCCACCCCCCTTTTTTCTGGGTTCCTGTCACATGGAGTATTGTTCTATGGAGTCACATGGAGTTTTAGTCTATGAATTTCCTTTTTGAGTTAAATGTATTTCTTGTACACGGCATATTGCTAGATTTCATTTCTTAATCTACTCTGCCAGTGTGTTTCTTTTTATTGGTGAGTTGAGGCCATTTACCCTGATGGATATAACTGCTATGTACTGACTTATCTTTGTCATGTTATCTCTCTATTGTTGGTTTTCTACATTTTCTCTATTTAATTGTTTGCCCTGCTTAGTGGTTTCTTGATGCTGTTGTTCTTGGGATTGTAGTCATCTTTACCTCTTTCTAGAGTATCTTTCAGTACTCTTTCTTGTGTTGGTTTGGTGGTCACAAATGCTTCACATTTTGTTTGTCCTCAGAGTATCTTATTTCTCCATCAATTTTCAAAGATAGGTTTTCAGGGTGCATCAATCTGGGTTGGAAGTTGTTTTCTTTTAGGACTTGAAATACTTCACTCCAAGCTCTTCTTGAAGCTTTGTGTTGAGAAGCATGCTGTGATTCCAATAGATTCTCCTTCATAGATGATCTGTTTGTTTTCTCTTACAGCTTTTAGTGTCCTGTTCTTGTACTGAATTTCTGGGATCCTAATTATTATATATCTAAGTGAAGATTTATTTTGGTTATGGCTAGTTAGAGTTCTATATGCCTCACTTATCTGTATATCAGATCTATTCCCATGCTTGGAAAGTTTCCTGCTATTATTTCTTTAAACAATCCTCTTATGTAATTTGTGCTGACCCTGCTTTTTCACTGACACCTATCTTACATTGCTTCTCTTTGCATCATCTTACAGTTGTTGAATTGTTGTTTCCTGGTTCCTTGTTATTTTTAAGAGATCTTTTCTTTCATGATCATAAGCTTCCATCCTGTCTTCAAGGTCTGAGAGTCTATCTTTGGCTTCATTCAAGCGGTTTTGCCAACTTTCAATGGAATATCCCTTTGTTATGGTTAACATATTGTGTCAACTTGAGAAGTGTAAGAGTGTAACTGATGGACTCAGTGGGGAGCCAGGACCCTTACATTGTAAATATGCTCATCCTGTGCAAGATGAGGGCACAGAGATTTTGTGAGTGCTACACCCACCCTAAAGCAGAGGGGAGGCCGGCATGCAACATAAGCCAGAAGAGGGTTGTCTCCTGGCTGCTTTTTGCTCTGGCTGCTGCCTTGAAGTGTTGCCCCACTGCCAGACCACCCTGCTTGGAACCAGCTGATTATGGACTTAAACCTCCATAAACAGTGAGCTCAATAAAGCTTTTTCTTCCTTCATTTTGGGTGTCAGGTGTTTTGTCCCATAGTGAGAGAAAAGTAACCAAGACAGCCTTTGAATCTGTTTCATGCATTCTGATTGTCTTATATTGTTCATTCAAAGTTTCCATCGTTTTCTTACGTTCCTCTATTTTTTTAAAATCTAGATCTTCTTTAGATACACTCAACATTCCTCTCATAATGTTTGTCATTTTTTTTAATCTGGGACATTATTTCCGATCTGACTTCCTCTATGGCTTCATGGAGTTGTTTCTTTACCTGCATTAGTTGCTATGATTTCAGAAAGTCCAGTTGTACAGTTTCCACAGTCTGTCATGTCAGTGTCTCCTGGGTTTGTTCTTGGTGGGCTGAAGGAGTGACACTGCATCTTGTTCCTTCATTTTGTCATTTCCTTTGAGACCCGTGCTGCTGGCCAGGGACCCTCTTGATGGATTGCACCGGAGTGCTGCTCTGGGCAGAGCTTTGATCCTGCACTATGCCTGTGGTTAGCTGGGTCACACCCCCAAACTGTGTCACCAGAGCCTTGTGCTCTGTGGCCTGTGAGCTTGGCCTATCTTCCCCTGATGGACTGCACTGAGTTGCACTGCAACTCTGGGCTGGGCAGAGCATGGAGCATGGAGGAGCATGGATCCTCCATGCAGCTAGCAGGGAGTGCGTTGCTGGGGCCTTGCACCCAGATGGGTAGAGTTCAGAACCTCTGGGACCTAGGTGGCTAGCCGAGGCACACCCCTGAACTATGGCAGCCTACTGTGCATTTTAATAATTGTGCCTCTGAAGATTTCACCGCAATAGAGAAATTCCTCATTCTTGTGAAGGACAGGCCCAGACCATTGATCCTTTACTATCACCCACTGTCAGGCCCACAGTCACTGGGTCCAAAAGAATTGCTCACTTGGGGGTAGGGGATATGCATCTGTTTTGTGACCCACCAGCCCTCTTTGGGTTCCTATGAGGGTGGTTTATCTGTATCATGTGGAGCCAGGTGAGAACAAATCTGTTGCCCTCTGTAACACAATCGCCGAGACCCACCTGGGAGAGATTGAACAACTCACTGCTCAAACTGAATAAACATGGCAGAGCACTGGTGTGCCTTTCACTCCAGAAAACCTCTTCCTGGCAGTGGTAGCATCAGTTACCTATAATTCTAAAGTGGCAAAGGTAACATGTTTCTTTTTATTCTGCTTTTATTTGGCTGTACACCAAAAGTAAGTGGCATGGGATATGGGGCACATATACCTTCTGTTTACCTCCTGATGTAGCCACCTGGGGAGACCCTGAGCCTTCCCTCTTTTCTAATGATACTACTTATTGGTGAAGCCTGGTTGCCCCCTCTTGGCCCTTTAATGGGCTGTGGCCACTCTTGATACTCTGGGGACTTTTTGGCTGAAGAATTTCCCCTCTGTTTGGTTACTAACATAACTAGTAACACTTATTGTGGTCTAATTTGATGGTATTAGAGTCGAATTCTACCTGGAATTATGCTTTGCCTTTTAATTATTGTGGCAGCCCACCAGCATGGACCCTTGTCCTGCCTCTCCTCAGGAACCTACTTTGCCAATCAAAATACCTAGCTATTCCCTTCTTCCTTTGTATTACTAGAAGTGGTAATTATCAACATATGAATAAGTTTAGATAGATTGCTCCTGACAGTTCTGAACATGTTACGATCTGTACTTCCTGTCCATATATTCTGGCTCTCATTAATCAAGGACCCAAAATAACCAATTATAATTATTCTAATCGTCATTATAGGCCCTTTAAAACACTTAACATTTCATTGTCCACTAATGCTACCTCTGTTAACTCCTTGTGTTACAAATAGTAGGATTTATCAGCTAAATATTAAACACATTATGATACTCTGACAGTGAACCAAAGCTTGGCTCCCCACTAATCTCATTCAAGAGTGGATGGGAAATTCCACTCTTGAACAAATTACCTCAGCCCTTGAACGTATCAGACAAAAGCACTTTCTAGGCATTTTGATTGCCACTATTATTGTAGCTGCTGCATTGGTCACCACTGCAGCGACTACTGCAGTTGCTTCAGCTCACTCAATCCAAACTGCTCAAAATGCCTATTTTCAAAATGTTAAACTCAGAATTACTGACTCAAGGTAATATGTTGTTTTGTTTTTGGTACCAGGAATTGAACTCATGAACTCAATGCTTGCTAGGCAGGTACTGTGCCCCTGAGCTATATCCTGGCCCCTCAAGCTAATATTGATAGATTCTACAGACTTGAATCCCTTAAGGCAGCTGTCAACTAGCTTCACAAACACCAAGTCCCACGGACATGAGTCTCCTTACCTGTGATGCTGAGTATCGCTCGCTTTGCGTTACTCCTATTCCTTTCAATCATTTTGAATTTTGGAAAGAGCTCCAACCCCTTCTCCATGGTGTCTTTCACAGATTTGGGTGGGGATGGTACTAATCCCAAAGGCCAGCTTCAGGCCCAACTTCACAAACTTCAAATGGAGGCCTGTAATATTACTTTCAATAATGTCAATTATATTACCTCTGGCTCAATCCTAAACACTGGTTCTCTGGTCTCAACCTATGCATTTGGATTCTTACAGCTTTTGGAATAATCAGTTTTTGCTCTTTCTTGCATTTCTGAGTGTTGTGTGCTACTCCAATGTGCTATCTGTGCAGAAGCCATGACCTTCCTACACCAAGACCAACACTCCTCTACTCTGTACTGTCCCTCCTTGTCTAGTCTAGATTATAGAACAAAAAAGAGGGGACTTTGGGGAGACCCTTGGCAAAGGAATGTTTAAAGTGAATGCAAAAAAGGAAGGAATTTTCTGTTTCCATACTCCTGGAGTGGGTGGTTAGAGTATAAAGCAGAATCTGCAGGACAACAGTCACGAGATCCAAAGCAGTTTGTTCTCAGAGATGGTTGCTTTGGTCAATGTGTCCCCTCTGCCCTGAAAGATGGTTTAAACTAGGTCCACATATATCACGTAACAAAGCATCCCATTCTGTCCCAGTTCCCTGACCAAAACTCCTGTATGATGTGTGGCAAATGCTTGTTCTCATGTTCTTGAGTTACAAATAAATAACCACAGAGGTCTCAGCTTGCTGCTGTTTCCCTGAGCACTCGTATGCTGAAGGAGCAGCCCCTCTGGGTCCTCTCAGTAATGAACTAAAGTCTCATCTCCCAATAATCTTTTTCACCCTTTAACAGCCATGGCTGCACACTGGCACACAGCCCCACTTTACAACCGGGGAGGTGAAGTGACTGGTCCATTACACAGCAAATAGTTTTAAGAATGCTTACTTCTTGTGGTTGTTTGAAGGAACTGATGAAAAAACCCTCAGACAGGAATGGGCTTTGAAAAATAGCACTGTCACTTGTTGCTTCTTGCCTCTTCATAATGCTCGTCTAATCATGATGCCCAGAAGGTCCTCTGTGATGCCTAGAGTAGCCATACACATGCTCAAGCAAAAGCTACTCGCTTCCCTTCTAGTCCTCACAAGCTGTTCCCAGAGAAGCCTTGTAGGCTGGGCCCAGGAGCCATGGTTCACAAGCTCCAGATCCAAAGTCACCGAACAGCCACCACGAAATAGGGGTTTTGACTCAGAAATCGTAGTCCGGGTGTAAAATGATATTTACATACGTATGACCACTTGTTTCAGAGCAGGAGGAGTTTATGTAACGGGAAGAACCCCCTGTAGGTAACACTCCACCACCTCCACAACACAGAGGTGTGGTAGAGTGCAAAGAGAATACCAGGCAGCAAGACAAACCAGGCATGGGACAAGCTTGGCAGCACTGAAACTAATTCTGCAGTGGGCCCTGGGTCAGACCATGGTGGAAACAGAGAGCAGGTAACAAGAGCAGTAATAATGGATGCTGTTATTACCGAGATCTTCCCAACCATGTCCTGGAAGCACTCGTCATGCAGCATCTGGCTTGATTTCTGGAGCAATTCTGGGCATGGTTGTGAGGTCCCAGTCATGAACAAGGAGGGCAGAGCCAAGCGATCCCATGTGACCTGCCCCAGACCTCACTGTTGAGGTCTCCTTGGCCTTCCAAGCCCCGGGAGCTCTGATGTAATAAGCCTCTTGGGAACACTGAGTGTTGGCAGCTTGGTCCTTTGGCTGTTGGTTGGTTTGTAATGCACAAAAGAGTGTGATATGGAGAAATGTCTTGTGAATCAGATAGACCTTAGAAAATTCACTTTCCTGAGACCACTTCTCTCCTACCAAGCATTCACTGGAATCTACCCAGCAAGAGGACTGGTCAAAGCTAGTGGATTAAGGTAATGATAAGTGACCATCACTTGTCGCCTTCCTCCTTCCTTCTCATCTTTGTATTATACTCCACTTGCTTCCAAAGGTGCCTTAAAGAACAGAGTCTGGCAATAAGCCTGTGAGGAGATCCACCTCTTGCCAGATCTCTATTTAAGGAATTCGTTTGTGAGGAGCAGAGTTTCAAGAACAGAAGACATTTCCAACAAAGCCTCGTGTTTTCTAGTGCAGTAAACATCAATAGTCAGCCACTGCTCACACTAGTTTGTGTGCTTTCTGGGGTGAGGTCTCTGTGAACTGTTTCCAACAGCCCAGCAGAGGTGGGGCGCCCTCTTCACCCTAACCCCAATGACACATAAAGGAAAGTTAGCGCTCCTGTGGTCAGGCTCAGCGGCTACCACTGGTCACTGACTCTCCCTCAAAGGGAATTTTCTCTTCCTCTTTTCACCCAAGATGTTAACACATTTCTATGTGAGACTTACGAAGATGGTGAGTGATGAAAATAAACCTAAATTGCAGGAAAAGTTATGTCAAGACCAAATGTACCAAGGAGAGCAAGTAACCAACACGTGTTAGAGAAGATGATGTGGTGAAGACAGGTGGCACCAAAGAACCACGTTACTCCTCTTTGGGACTGGAGCTCATGGTCACATGGGTTGTTATGGCAAACCTCCAAAGGATGCGTGGGTGGGCACCACTCATGGAGTTATGTGGCAGGCATCCCTGCCTGTGGTGTCTGGTCTTTCTGTCGAGGAGCGTGCTCATCATGAATATCATCGAGGCTGAAAAGAAGTTCTGGGATGGAGAAGAGATGTGTAGAGAGATACTGGTTACTTTTTGTAAACATTTATAGTAGTAGTAAGCAATAGCACTCTTGGAGCAAAATGATAGTTTGCATATGTTATTCAACTTCACACACTATCATATTGTTGTTGATCTTCCAATGGTCACTGTTCCTTCCCAGCAAGCTTCACGTTGCTTTGGTGGCTGTGTGACCTGCCCAAGAGAATGAATTGTGAATATCTGAATTAGTCATGGAGGTGCTGGGGCTCGAACTAATGACCTTGCATGTGCTTATGCCACTGAGTTAAATCCCCAGTCCAGGGTCCTCATGTCTTTTAAGCTGGAGAAATCTCCCCAAATTTAAAACACTATGTTATTCTTTAGTTCTAAGAATCATAGAAGTTCTCTCTCCCTCATACCCCACCAAGGAGAAGGGAAGAACCTCATTCATCTCTTTTGAAATAAATTGAGCTCTTATCTAGGAAAATAGAAGAAATGTCTCCAACAGACCAAGTTTCCAGCGAGACAAATCCCCCAATGGCCTCTCTCTGCCACCGCTCAATAATGGTGTTTGCTATAAATCAGAGAGCTTCTTTATCAAGTGCCTTGGAAGCTCTGGGGACCAATTTAGACCTAGAGTGAGATTAATCACAAATGCTGCTTTAGAAAGAGTGATGGGTGTAAATAAGAAGGTTTAGTGAGAATCACTCTGATTCATCCCAATTGTGATAGCCAGAGTTTACAGAACTAAGGTTCCATGTTTTTAACCATTTCTCAGTTTGAGAAAAATTATTGCATCCAAGAATAGATTTTCTTATCCCCCAACAATGGCCTAGTGGGGTAGAGAATGAACTAGTTTTTTAAAGTACCTACTATGCGTGGCAGGCATTATGCTTGCACCATCCTGTTACTCCCCAACTCTTCAATCTACGAGATAGCTCTTGTTACCCTTCCTTTCCAGATGAGAAAAGTGAGCTCCATAGTGAAATGACTTTGCATAATTATACAGTGGCCAAGGGGTCCAGATAAGGATGAAATACATGCAGATCTGGGAGATCAAAGCCTTGCTATGGCACCTGCTAATGCTTCGATTGTAGATTCCTGACAGCAGAGCTCAATGCAGGTATCAAGAAATGAGTGGGTGTGGCTCATGGTGACCTTGGCCCCAGCTGTATGCCTAAGAAAGTTCTTTGGGACCCAGTATTAATGATATGGTACTGTGATGACCTTCTCCAACATCTCATTAAAAAATAAGATCAAGGATGACGGGCTGAATGGAAGCTCCTCAGGCAAAGCTACCTTCTGAAGGATTCCATGTGCTCTCTTCAAGAGAGCCTGCTGTGGGCGGATGGTTGATGCGGGCTCCACTGGGCACCTTCAGGTCACTGCTGGTTCTTCTGGCCACTGAGCTCAGCAGGGCATAGGAGCAGGGCCATTCCTGTGACATGGGACCATTTGCCTCATTCAGCATAGCTCTCGAGGTGAAAGGATGGAGAAATAGACCAGAGTCAGAATACAGAGAGCTGAGGTGAGGTGGAGCCCTCTCTGCAGATGAGGGGAAAGAAACTGCTCAGCCACTGCAATGTGTTTATTTACACATTCTGTGGGTTGACTTCCTGTGACACTCCTTTGCCTAGCAACCTGTCTGTGTGGTAGCCTTTGGGCTTGGTGTTCTCTGGACTGGAGCAGCTTGTACGTGGCTAGCCTCGGGTGCTCTCTGTTCTTGGGACCCACCTTGCTCCTGCCCTGCACATGTGATCAATTTCCAGCTTCTGCCACTCCTCACACCTCTGGGCACTTTTGTTTGGGAGCTGCCTGTTATCCTCTCTGAGACTCCTAAGAGGGGTCAGAAGCTCTTCCTACTCTGTCCCCCTTTCCCACTCTCCTTTCACAGGTGTCAGCCCCGCATCATAGTCTGGAGCCCCTCCAGCCTCTTCCTGCTCTCATTTATCATTCACGTGAGCTTCCCCAGTAACTCTCTTACACTTGTAATTAGATGCTCCTGGAAGACAATGGTTCTGTTTCCCTAAGTCAAATGCCAATCCTTAGGAGAATAGGTCACTGCTATGGTATTGCCACGCAATCCAGTACTGCAGAGCAACAAAAAGGAGTGCATTAGAGAGGCAGGTATCAACACAGACACATCTCACACATAGCATGAGCCAGGTGTGGTGGCACACACCGTAATTCCAGCTGCTAGGATGTGGAGGCTGGATGAGGGCATCCAGCCAATGAGGATGACTTAGCCAGATCCTTTCTTAAAATAAAGGGCTGGGGATTTAGCTCAGTGCTTTCTAGGTTCAAGCCCCAGTACTGCCAAGAGCAACGGTGATGAAAAATAATGTTGAACAACAACAACGAAGTTGTTAAAGACATGCCATTTACTTAAGATTTTAAACAAATCAGCCAGTCTCAGCCAGTGAATGCATAAAGGAAGTGTGGCTTCTACCCAAGCTGAATATTACTTGGCCATAAAGAATGAAGAAGTCCTGTCATTTGCAGGAAAGTGGATGCAACTGAAGACCATCCTGCTGGATGAAATAAGCCAGACTCAGAAAATTTAAAAATGCATATGTTCTCTTTTATGAAAAACCTAAAATATAAATAAGTCAATTCAAAAAATGAGCCAGATGATGTGGTACATCGTTTACAGACACATACATGTCTAAGAAAAGTATGAAGACACAGTAGGGAATGATAAATGCCAAATTCAGGAGACGTTACCACTGGAGAGAGAAAGAAAGACAAATGCAGACAGATTTTATACTTTAGGCTGCATGACTGATACACAAATGTTCATTGTACCTGTGCTTTTTATATGCCTGAAGTAGTAACTATTAAATCAAACACGCAGTCGTGTATGTGTGTGCACATAAATCATGCAAATTACTTCTAGTGTAAAACAAAATGATTTAAAATTGACTGTGTTTGGGGAAATTTGGGGTATGGGGTGTTACTAGCAGCTGAGTCTTAGTCTGTCGTGGCTTTTATTGCACTGAGGAGCAATTCTTATGTTTACACTTGTTTCCCTTCTGTCTCTGACCCTCACTGGACTGAGAAGAAAGGCTCTCTTTGTTTCTGGATCCCCAGTGGCTGTGATGGCAGCAAGGGAGCCGTATGTATTCATGGTGCCTTTAATAATTGGGAGGTGAGAAAACGGGCTCCTGGGAAGAGAGACGGTGAGTGGAGCAGATGGCACAGTCTACACAGCGGGCCTTTCTGTGTGGCAGGAAGGCAGAGGATCTGGTGTGTGCCAGGCTGCTACATCTGGGCATGAGGACTGCCGTGGGGCAGCTGCCGGGTCAGGTCAGGGGGGCAGAAGTATTTCTGTTCCTGTTACTGTGCCAGCCACTGCGCTATGTGCTACGTGGCTTTTTAAAAATCTGTACAACTTGGCGAGTTGAGCGTTATTACCTCTTTTTACAGATAAGAAAGCCGCTGCTTAGCAAATCTGAGAGCAGCCAGAACCATGTTCCTGCTGATTAGCAGAGCCAGGCCATGCCGAAGCACTCTGCCCACGGGAAGCCCTGGGGTGCTGGAACCGTGTGCACAGCACAAGGCAAGTGGTGGCTCTGCTGGGAGGCTCCATGTGCATCTAGCAATGTCCTCTTTAAACGGTCAGCGCCTGCTGCATTCCTGGGGTCACTGGCTCAGGCTGTGCTGGAACACAGACAGCATGCATGAGGCCATCTCCAGGGATCCCTGGGCTAGTGAGAGATGCAGGGGCCGCAGCTGCGTGTCAGGGTCCCTAAGCCCCTAATAGCTAGAGGCCAGGAGGCTGTGCCAGCACAGAGGAGGGGCAGCACCCCAGGGTCAGCGTCTCTATGCATGACCCAGTAAAGGGGTAGGGAGTGTGGTGGGGCAGGAGGCGTCTAAGAAAACACAGCTGCTCCCAGGCCTGTGCACGAGGGTAAACGGGTAGGACTTCAAGTGCTGTCCAGAGTCTGTGGGCACCCACCCCGAGTCTGCTTCTGCTCGGACCACGCACTTCTGATAGCCCAGGTCTTCCAAGAAGCAGCCACGGAGGCAGCACTGAACGAATGTGCAGGAACCTGGAAGGGTGAGTGGGAATGAGAAGGAAGTGCTGGGAGGCCGTGTGGCTGCTGGTCCATGACACGGGTCTCGTCCCTCATGCAGGACAGAGGGAGGGAGGGAGCGTCTGGCATCCTAAGGACTCGCCGGGCAGTGCTGAGTCAAAGGCGCCCACCACAGGAGTCCTGAGTCTCCAGGAATAGCCCTTCTTCAGCATCCACCCCCTAGCAGTGCACTTAGCTCAGAACGCATTCCTGGATGGACCTGCGGATGAGTCCAATGCTTCCGTGATCCAGTCACCCTTCAAAAGCACCACCTGTGTGCACACAGCAATTTGGGGCCTCCTAAATCTAAACCATGGCAGTGGGGGTTGAACTTCAGACAGCAGTCCCAGGACCGTTGGTCAGTTATGCTCCTTGACATTGGTCACGTAGGAGGTGTATTCATGCGCCTCCGTAGAACCCTTGTTTCCTAGCTAAGAAACTAGCTTTGCTGGGCGCCATGGTGTGCACCTACAGTCCTAGCACTGGGGAGGCTGAGGCAAGAGGATGACCTGAGCCCGTTGGTCGAAGACCAGCCTGAGGAACGCAGATATACTCTGCTTCGAAGAAAATAAAGTTAAATTGAAAAGTCTGGGCTTTGGCTCCCTTTTCTGGGCTGGTTTGGTGTGGGCCAGTGGTTAGGAGCATAGCTCAGGGGCAGGCCTGGTTCTGCCACATTTTAGTGGACACTTAGGCAAGTTACTTAGCCCCCAGCATCCTCGTCTGGGGTGTGGGTAGCAGCACTTGCTGCCTTGCATGGTTGTAGGATTAAATGGATTAAAGCACACAGCAAGTGTGCGCAGATCTAAGGGTGTAAAGCATGCAGTGCATGTGTTTGGTGTCTCAGCGTAATGGTGCCTAGAATGACTTCAATGGAACTGGGCGGATTTAGGGGCCGTTTCAGTGCTCGGCTTGACCGACCTGCACTGAAGGGTGAGAACTCACCCAGCCGCTGCCGCTGCTCTGTGCCATGTGCGTGCGACCCTCACCCCATCCTCAACCCTTCACCTGCCGCTCTGCAACGCTGCCCCATCCTTGGACTTGGCTTAGGCTCCTCCCCTGACCCTCAGCTCCTCTCCCAGGGGCCTTTCATGTGACCCCTTGCCTGTCCCGCCCTTAGTGTCTCTTCAGATAAACTGAGTTTCTGTGGAAGTGAGTGCAAGGTCCTGCTACTTGGGCCTTCGGTGGCTGCATGGTGACTGCCCTGGCCTGGCCAGGGTGCTTTGTGAGGTCATACAGGACATCCACTGAGGGGGTGGATTCCCAGCCAGTGTAAGGGGTTCTGAGCCCCTGGGCCTGGAGCAGGCACTGGCCTCGTTTGCATTTTCACAGTGGCACTGGCAGCTCACCAGGCTGGGCACTGTCAGGCTGCACCTGCCCAGAGGAGGCTCCTTTTTACCTCATAAATGTGCCGTGCCACCAGCCCCCTGCCGACTACCAGGCCTCCTTTTTGCTGTTGGCTGTTTCTTCTCATACTCCTGGAAAGGCTGTGCGTGAGCCCTTCTGAGACCTGGAGGGCTGGCTTTCCACTTCCCTAAGGGCCTCTGCTGCCCCTGCCTTCAAACTCAGGCTTGTGGGGTTCCTCCACGTGAGATGTGAGAGCAGGGGCCACCTGCATGGGTTCGGGATCACTGCCTCCTCTCCGCAGTTTGGGCCGGCCTGGTCAGTTCTTGCCTCCTGCATGGAGTTTGCCAGACCAGCCCGAAGCCACTGTTTGCTTTATGTTGTACTTTATCGGTTCTTGTGTGTTCCTTCCCTTCTCACAACCACCTACTGACGCTGGTCTCCTAGGTGAGGGAAGAGAGGCTCGAGTACAGACTGTAGAATTCTTTCTCATCTTCTTTTGTTGCCTGGAATTTTTCTCCACATTGCTTGTGCTTTTGTTCCCACTTAGAACATAAGAGCCTCAAGGACAGGAAACCTGGTTTCATTTCATTCCATGTCCTCCCAATTACCTCATGCACAAAATAAATAGGTGCTGTTTGACTGGAAAAGCCAACATCGGAAACAGCCACGTCCTTTGTGAAGCCCTGTGATAGCCCGAGTCTGTACAAATACAGACCACTGTGTGTGCACAACAGTGTTCATGTCAGTGTCTCACACACACACACACACACACACACACACACAGACACACAGACACA